>SNQJ01S0012136.1:24917-55921 GCA_010110895.2 Picea sitchensis
TTAATAAAATAATATCATTATTTTATTTTAATTGAAAAAGCTATTTGAAAATATGTACATAGTGTTTAAAAAATATGCCCATGGGACCATAGCAAATTGTGAAAAAATGATGTTATATGTGGACTTTTTACCTAATGCTTTGACGGAAATGATTAATAATTTTTTTTGTAATCTTAACAATTTGTTCTTTAGATCATAATTTTATTAATTTAGAAAGTATGAATTATGTTTATATGAAACAATGACACATTAAATTTTGATGATTAAATTTAGAATATATTTTTTAAAATACTTTAAAATAATTTGTTAATTAAAATGTAATTTTAATAATGATTAAATTTTAATAATTAAATTTAGAATAAATCTTTTTCAAATAATTGTAAACCATTTATTATTCAACATGTAATTTTAATTATTTGAATTGATAGAAAGCATAAATTACCAAATTATAGTTTTCAAATGATAAAATTATAGATTTGAAATTATTTCAATTTTAATTATTTCAATTTGGATTAAAATATTTTTTAAAATAATTAAAATATAAAGTATAAAATTATAATTTTGAAATGATAAAATTTGAAATTTGAAATTATTTCAATTTTAATTATGAAAATTGGACTAAAATATTTTTTAAATAATTAAAATATGAAATGATTTGATTGTAAATTAACCTTGTTAAAAAATAATCACAATTAAACAAAATCCTCTAAAACAAGAAGCAAAGTATAATGTTAGTTTTTTTTTTTGTAAGTTAAGGGATTGTTTTCTTTGTCACTTTAGAAGTGACTATTTGTTACAATTCATTTTCTGTATCTATTAGGTTCTTGGCTCTAGAAGCATAAGTAGATACTTGTTCTTCTTTCCAACTCTCCCCTATGATGTGATGTTTGAACCAGTGACCACCCATTGATTTAGTTACCTGAGTAATCAATCCGCCAGCATCTAATAGGGCAACAAAGGAAACAGGTGCAGAGACAGATCAAAAGCCAGCAACAACATTGAAGGCAAAGGCAAGAGATTAAACAAAATACTCTAAAACAAGAAGCACATTTTCAAAATCCTCTATGATATTGCTTTATTAAGTGATGTTCATTCTCAAGGGCACATTGGTTAGCACCAAATGCATCAAGATCCACTAAGTTCTCCAATGCTCTAGTGTCATTAAATTGCCATCTATATTGTGAAATATATCATAGAGAAATTGAACTCTACTGAAATAAATATATAGAGAGAGGGTGCATCAATGATTCTTTTGTAATGCCAATCCTTTCCCACCCACACATTCACATAATTTTGAGAATTTTGTTTGTAAATTCCATTTTTTTTCATTAAAGGGACAACTAACAAGCTAAATATGTGTATGAAGAACTTGAAACTTTTAGATATGGATTCTTAACCAAATAACTAAACCAATGTATTACACAAGGTACTCAATATTATTGGTTTTACATTAGAATAGCTTGTTAATAGATTTGGCTTAGGGACGTCAAGATGGGGATGGAAAAAAAACTATTCCAAGTTATATATAAATATTTGTTTTTAATTAAAATAATTTCAAGTATTATAATAATATTGTAATGTTGAATTTGATTTAATTTTTATTTAGAATGTGTAAATATATTTTTTTCATTATTTAATATGATCATTTGAAATTTATTCAATAACATTAGTTTGTTGAGAATATAGAAAGTATAAATCAAAAGTATAGTTAATAAGTTACATGAGAAATATGCTGAATATAAAAAGTTACAACGTAGAATGATGAAAAATGTGATAATAATAAGAATCTAGTAAATTACAAATATTTATATAGTCATCAATTTCAATCTTTCTTTTGTTTTTTATGAGTTTCTAGGTTGAACACATTTTCACATTTTATATATCTTAATATTATAATTGTTTTAATGTGCAAATACAAATAGATAAATAACACATAACCAAACAAAGTACATGACATCAACTTATAATATATGTTTTGAAATTTGTTTTCACTATGTTATTGCTAAATTCATTTCACTTGCACTTGAAGTTAATATATATGATTAATTTCCTTAGTATCATTTATTCAATTAATTAATGCACTTAATCATTTTTCATAGTATTATCACTCAAATCAATGCAACCTATTGTTTTATGTTATATTATTATCATTGAAATCAATGCAACATATTGTTTATGTTGTATCATTGTTAAAATGAATACAACTTCTTCATTATGTTAAATAATTTTATATTGTATCATCACTTCAGTCAATGCATATTTTTTTGCATTAAAACAATGCAACTAATTGTTCTAAATCATAGAGCACAACTAAGATACTTCTCTTAAAATTTTCTCCGAGAATATCTCAAAGAGAACAACCAAGATAGTTCACTTTATATTTAATGTTATTGTCTTCATCTCATAGTTTTTTATTTACTCAATATTATATCATTCTTTTAGGAGGACACATGTCAACTCCACATTTATCACATTTTATATATCTTAACACTATAATTGTTTTGATTGCAAATACTAATATATAAATCACACATAACCAAACAAAGTGCAGGACTTCAACTTATAATATCTTTTTTGAAATTATATTGTTTTATGTTATATCATTATCACTGAAATCAATGCACCTTATTGTTTTATGTTATATCATTGTTAAAATGAATACAACTACTTGATTATGCTAAATCATTTTTTGTTGTATCATCACTTAAATCAATTCATTTTTTTCCATTAAATCAATGCAACTAATTGTTCTAAATCAGAGAGCACAACTAAGATACTTCTCTTAAATCTTTCTCCAAAAACATATCAAAGATCACAGCTAGGATAGTTCACTTAATATTTACTCGATATTATATTATTGTTTTAGGAGGGACGTGTCAACTCAAGGTTTTTCACATTTCATATACCTTAATATTATAATTGTTTTAATGTGCAAATACTAATAGATAAATCACACATAACCAAACAAAGTACATGAATTCAACTTTTAATATTTTTTTTGAAATTATATTATTCTTTTATGAGGGACACGTGTCAACTCCAGGTTGAGCACGTTTATCACATTTTATATATCTTAATATTATAATTGTTTTAATGTGAAAATACTAATATATAAATCACACATAATCAACCAAAGTACATGACTTCAACTTATAATATCTATTTTGAAATAATATTATTCTTGTAGGTAAACACATTGTCATTTCTTCAATTAATTAATGCATTGAATCATTTTTTATAGTATTATCACTATCATTGAAATCAATGCACCCTATTGCTTCAGTCCTATGAAAAGGTATTGGAAAATCCAGAAGGATTTCCTCCATGACGACTAATTTAACGCTCCATTGAATTTATAACAGGGTATTTGCCAAAGTACGGAATGCATCGAATCAACCCAAAATAAAGTATAGAAATTTAAAGCACTACAAGGAGAACATCTTCTAGTGAAGGTTTTTAGTGTTACAAAATTTGGAAATTAAAAAAAAAATAAAAACCTCTACTACAACCTCCTCTATTGGTTGTAGAGTTTTTAGCGGAGGTTTTAAAAGATGTTCCATATAACTAAAAAAAATTGGGCGGGCCAAGGTTGTAGCAGATATTTTTTTTTCGGTGTTTTTATTACAAAAACGCATCGGTGCGCCTTTAAATAAAACGTACCGGGGTGTACCAAAACCTAAAGCTCATTGGTTGAATATGCTTGAAGGGTATTTTTCTGTACGTAATTTTTCCAATAGAGAAAATATCACCTTTGCACTCTTTAAGGTTGTCCCCCATGTCAAGGATTGGTGGGATACTTATTGTGAGCAAAATTCCACGGAGGAATGCACATTGTTTGCATTCGTACCCACTTGGGGTTCTTTTATGGATGTTATTAAGGAAAAATATTACCCTGTTGGAAGCTACAGTGACCATTATACAAAATGGACCATGCTGCGGTAGGAACTGGACCAAACAGTGCCAAATTTCACATATGTCGTCCATACCTTATGCACCAAGTTGGGTGTCAAAGACTTTGAATGACACCTGGTGCTCAAGTACCATGATAGTCTGCATCGATACATCCATACAAAAATTAAATTTTTGTACATCTCATCAATAGGTACGGCTTATCGATATGCCGTCAAAATCAATAAAAATTTAAACAAAAGAAGCAGGAGTTTGGATCTACAAATTTCTCACAAAAAAAGAAGGGCAAAGGAAACCCCAACTCATCAAAGAAAGGAAAAACAAAGGATAGACAACTATAGGATAACTGGTCCAGGCCGCCAACAAAGAAGGGTAACAGGAAGATGGAGAAAGACACTGGAAAGTGGTGATAATTCCATAAAATTTCCTGGCATAGCACTAATGAATGTCACTCAAAGAAGTCATTGGTGGATGAGATAAAATGATCAGAGTCAGATGATTGATGCAGAACCCAGTGCCACCGTCACTACAACCAAAGTCCATCCAAGTGAACCCAAAGAACTAGAGGAAGGTGAGCACCTTTTCCACTCATAGATGTGGGTGAAGGGTGCTCTGCTACACTTCATTGTTGACAACGAAAGTCAAAAGAACCTCGTCTCGGCAGAGGTCGCCAAGCAATTAGACCTGCCAACAACACCACATCCACAAGCTTACACCATCAGGTGGCTCTGCCAAGGGAGAGATATCCGTATCAACCAAGAATGTCACCTACCCTACATCATCAATCCCTTAAAGGATGAGGTATTGTGTGATATTCCTCCCCTTGAAGTCTTTCATGTTATTTTAGGCCAACCTTACTTGTGGAAACAACATGATGTATATGAGTCTAGACCTCGTAGTGTTATTATTAATTTGGGTAGACAATTGTACATAACAATAGAGGTAGCTCCACCTACCGCCATTTCTTTTATCTCTCCTAAGCAATGCAGGAAGGTCATCTCCCAAACCGAGAAATTTGTATTATTTACGATTCTTTCTCAAAGTGAGAAGAAGGTCACGACCACATCGATGACCTCCATATAGGGCCTCTCCATAAGCAGGCGGACAAGGTCATGGAGGAATACAAATGCATATTCTCCTCACCCATTGGGGTAGCTCTGGACTGTCAGGTTGAGCATTCAATCGATTTGACCCCCGGTGCACCTCTACCCAATGGGATAGTCTATCATTGCTCTATTATATAAAATGAGGAAATCAAGCACCATATCCAAGCGCTACTAAAAAAGGGGCACATTCAAACAATATCCTTACCTCATGGAAGCACGATTGTACTTGTCCAAAAGAAATATGGTACTTGGCGACTCTGCATTGATTATAGGGCCCTAAAAAAAATCACAGTCAAGAACATGTACCAAATTCCTTAAATTGATTACCTTCTTGACCAACTCAAGGGAGACAAGTACTTCAGTAAGATTGAAACGAAGTTCGACTACCACTAGGTCCTAATAGAACAAACTGATGTAAGGAAGACCACTTTCGAGTCCAAAGAGGGTATTTTTGAATGGTTGGTCATGCCCTTTGGTTTGACGAATGCCCCATCCACTTTCATGAGGTTGATGGATGATATTTTGCATCCTTTCACTAATTTTTTTTTTGTGTTATATTTGGATGATATCCTCATCTTCAACGTGATTTGTGCGGAACACTTGCAACACATTCAACGGGTCCTTCACACTCAATGACAACATGATCTATATGCTAACTTGGAAAAATGCTCCTTCAGCATGAATAAGGTCCAATACCTAGGCTACATGGTTGATGAGCATGGTGTGAAAGTGGATCCATTCAAGATCCAGGTTATTCGTGACTAGCCAACTCCGACCACACTACTCGATCTTTGGAGTTTCTTGGGACTTGCCAATTTCTATCACAGGTCCATGTTGGGATTCTCCCGTATCGCATGTGCCCTCTGCCAAGTGACCAAGGGTGGTGGTAAAGAAAATTTTGTGTGGGGACAATTGAAACAAAAAGAGTTCGATGATCTAAAACATCTCTTGTGCTCAGCCCCGATGCTCTCATCACCCGATCTACAACAACCTTTTGAGATTGAGACAAATCATTATGATTATGTTGTGGGCGCATTTCTCACTCAACATGATCATCCAATGGCCTATCATAGTGAGACACTATCAGATGTAGTCCATAAGAAACCCACTTATGAAAAAGAAATGTATTCCATTATACAATATTTCCTCCAATGGAAGCATTACATTCTCAGGAAGGGGACAATCATCCACACTAATCACAAGCCTCTGCGATTCATGCAAACACAAGGAAAATTGCAGAATGACCTCCATCAAAAGTGGTCCACATACTTGAGATAGTTTCATCTCAACATCAGATATATGATAGGGAGCACCAATTGCATCGTTGAATGCCTCATTCAACCCCGAGTTGCAACATTAACCATGGTGCTTCACTCCTATGGACATGAGGCCTCTAGGTTTCCCCAACTCTATGAGAGTGATCCTGAGTTCACTACAACTTACCAAATATTGGGTGCATGAACGCCTCTAATTGACTTTCATCTTCAGGGAAAACTGTTATGCCATTTGGGCCATCTTTGTGTTAATTCAAGCGAGTGGGTGAATTTGATTTGAGAATCTCACTACAATTGGATGGTAGGACACTTTGGTGTGGAAAAGATAGAGGTAGTTTTGTAGAAGTATTTGTATTGGTTGAAACTTCGACATGAAGACGACAAGTACATACAATATTGCACTTCCCGTGATATTAACAAACCATCCATTAAGAAGAAAATCATATACACCCCTCTCCCTACTCTTGACAAGCCCTGGGAATCCATCTCAATGGACTACATGTTTGTCCTTCCTTCAACCAAGCAGGGAAACGACTATGTTTTTGTGGTGGTTTATTGATTTTCTAAGATGGCCATTCTAACAACCTGTAAGAAGAGTATCATAGTGGAGGCCACTTCCAAGATCTTCTTCAAATGAGCGTGGTTACATTTTGGGATACTGCAGAACATCATCTCAAATAAGGAAATCAGTTTCCTAAGTACATTTTGGTCAAGCCTCTAGTCACTGTTGGACAACAAGTTCACCAAATCCACTGCTTTCCACCCCCAAACTGATGGCCAAACAGAGTTCATCAATAGGATGATCGTGCATATCTCTCCCATGTATAACTCCAAGCATCCATGCACATGGGATGGGAGTCGCTCCTATGTTCAACATAGCTATAACAAAGCTCTCCATAGCTCAATCGACCACATCCCCTTTTAGGTGGCACTGGGATTTCAACCATTGGGTCCCATTGATATTGCATTGCCCCTTGCAACTACATAGGAAGAATCTTACCATGTTCAATATGAGGCCGAAAAAGACATCAAGTTTATTGAATGGATTAAACATATCCACCAACAGGTCCATGATATTTTGCAGAAATCCAATGTTAAGTACATGCAATGCCATGATCAACACTGGGTGCCACACAATTTTTGGGTGGGAGACAAGGTTTGGTTGCATTTGTAGAAGGAGTGCCTTATAGGACCCCATTAGAAGGTTCCTCCACTTCGTTATGGTTCTTACACCATCACTAAGGTTTTGGGTGACAATGATTTGGAGATGAGTATTCCTCCCTTCCTTGGCTTGCACCCAATGTTCAATTTGAACCTCTTTTGGCCATAATTTCCAGCATTATTGCACACATCAGAGATAACTTTGAGGGCCATTTTTAGGCCTTAAACAATGTTTCCTGGGTACGGTAGTTGGCATACCAACTAACCCCATCGGGGCCCACAATCATTTTGGCGTTTCATCTCCTAGGGTTAGGTTTTTGGATGTTTAGGGTTTCCTCATTGTTTTTTTACGATAAAAAGGTCTTTCAACTTCATTGTAATGCACTATGGTGAATGCATGTAGTCATCACATCTCTTCTCAGAGATAGGCTACCACCATTCGAGTGATTTTTTTCATTCTTCATTTTTGCAGTTCAATGCATTTCATTTATTAATAGAAGTCAAGTTTCATTGTATCTTTGTGTTTCTGTTATAACTATGTATTTTATTTCGTTCCATTTATAAATGTAGATAAGAATATAAAAAAAATTGCACCAACCATCATTACATGAAAATACTCTGGTGCGTAAACAAGATGAAAACACATTGGTTCACCATTACATTACTTACCTGGTGCTTACATATGAAACAAACACACTGGGACGGTTATGGTTAATATGCCTCGAATTCTCGTTTTGTTATATGAAACTCTAGTGCACTTGTATTTTATTTATTATACGTTTTGGCGTGTATACTAAATATAACGTACTGAGGTGCTTGTATTATTAAACATACTGAAGTGTTTAATTTTTTTAAAGCACCGATGTTTTTATTATATTTAAATAACCAATGCGTATTTATCACATGCCCACCATGTAATTTCAAAATGATATATATTATCACACATTTTATGCACTGATGATTCTGTATAATTAATATGTATCGGTGCTTTAATATTCTTAATATGTGTCGGTGCGTATAACCCCTTAAAAATCACCGATGTATATATTATTTCAGGCACCATTTTGCAAGTTCATAATAATGCATTGATATGTAAATATTTTAATTAATTGTTTTTTTTTACAAATATTTTTATAATCATGTTGTTTTTTATATTTTTATTATTGCATTTTGATATAATGAAATCATTAATGCCTTATCCAAGGGATTACAACGCTATTATTTGCAACAATGTAAATCATTCACATATTAATTAATAAGTTGTTTACAATAATGTAAATCATTCACCTATTAATTAATCAATAATGCAACATTTTACAACATTTGACAATGTAATAAAATAACAAACTCATTTTATTATATATGAATAAGAGACCGATGGTCATACAAAATGAGACAACGTAAAGGTACACAATAATCAAAATGGAACCAATATGTAATTGTTACAGTTATTGGTAACATGTTCTCATGCAATTGGGACATTATGTCCACTACATTAAGAAAAAATATCCTTGATTTTTACAGACCGATATTACAAAACTTCATACAACTTGCAGTAACATTGAATTATATTGATTGTCATTCATCACTTGAACTATTTTCACTGCTCGCGTTGTGTGCATCCCTCATTTCTTGATCAATTGTAGGCGATATTGTACTTATGTTATCTAAACATATGTTTTTTTGCTTGAATTCTCGTTAACGTTCCAACTGCTCCTATTCGATCTACAAACATAGAAATAAAGTGTAACAAGTAATCTAATTTTATAAAATAATAGAATATGCATGATTGTGTAAATAAAAAAACGTACCAGATCAACTATTTATTCATAAACCATACACATCGTTTTGAATCCTTGCCTCATGCCAGTTATCACAAGATTTTCTATTGGCTCCTCTCCATACTTTGTTTCCTGCATGTTTAATATACCATGACAAATCATAGTCGATATAATTAATATAGTTGTTTCTTCTTGTTCCATTAATTATAAAACAAGGGAAGTTAATCAACATAGGTACTTACGATTTTTTCAATTAAACCTTGATATTTCAACATATATTCACAACCCTTAGTTAACCCAATGTTGATCAATTCTTCGATTGCATCTTCTTTGTATGTTAGCACCTATTTGTAGACATCCATGGATCAGTGTAAATTAATTATTCAAATATAAATATCACAACAAATATGAAAACTTAAGTAACATAAAAAACATAAGTACTCACAAACTTTGTGATCAACCCTTTTTTTCCTTGTCGCCGTGTCTTATGTGTTGATTGGGTTCCATTTTGTTTTCTTTTCTGCAACAAAACAATTGAAAATTAGTGTTTCATATAATAATTAAATTCGATGTACATAAAAGAATAAATGAATGATCACATACCTTTGATGCACGTTGTTGTTGGGATGCATCCTCCTATAATGCAATTATGTTCATTTCTTTTATCATCTCCTTGTACACTCTTTTGGACATCCTTACTGGCATGTATTGGATTCCCCCTCATTTTTTTCTTGGAATTTTCATAATCTTCCTGAAAATGAAAAAGCACAATAATGTTTTCTTAAATGGAAATAAAAGTAAATATAGAAAAATAAATTAAATTGGTAATTATTGAAACATATTATAGAAAAACATGTTTAGTAATGATACCTTTTATATGACTCTTTTTTGTTATTGTAAGTTTTTTTCTATTGCAAGTCTCACAGGTCTCATTGACCATGGCTCCAGAAACGCTTCTTGTAGTAAACATATAACTTGATTCTTGGAGTCACTGGATTTACTTTTTTATTGTAAGTGGAAATGACGTCTACCTGTTCTTTCTACTATATCTCTCAAAGCTCTATAAATTTTTTCCCCTCTCATTAACTTCAAGAACCACTCCAAATGAATTGATGACCAAATTTTCATCATCATATACATCCTTAACAATTTATGTTCTCTTATGACGTGATTCCATTCCCTCTCTATCAGTCGATGCATAACATTAAGAAAAAGTGAAATCGAGTGTTTAAAACTTGTTAGAGATTAATGTTAAGAAGTTCATTTTTAGTAAAAAGTCAAAGAAAAACTTAATGTTGATTACCTTCTGATCCACCTGTTTTCTCTCTTTGCAACATTTCCATAAAGATTTTATGCTCTTTTGCACTCATATTGCATACAATCTTATCTATTTTCTTCAATTTTTTTCTCTGCATGACATGCATTAACCAATACACATTATTGATTTAAACTTACAAATATTTCAAATTATATATTAACTTTTTAATAAAACTTAAAGAACTTGCTTGCCTCTCTTCTTGGGATGAGCTACCACCGTACACATTGCAATAAGATGTTTTCTTTGAACTTCTATCAACCATATTGTATAAAAAAAAACAAGAATAATCAGAAATAGAAAATATGAAATTTGTATATAATCTATTATTTCTGTGCATTTCATTAAATAGAACGCACCGGGGCGTCAATAATATACTTGCACTGGCATGTACTAGGTGTCATTGCGAATCGCTAACCCATACACATTTGATATGAAATGAATAATATTTTTTTAGCAACTCGGTTCTTTATAGAGATATATGTTCCTCAATGTGCTTGTCTATACAATGACCATCTGTGCAATTTTCTTGTAAAGGGACCACCAAGGCATATTTTTTGTACTGTGTGCATTGCGTACCGCAACTTTTTTTTTTTTTTTTAATTACTGGCAACAACATAGTTGACAAGGTTTTGGATCCTATGAAATGAGTGGTACCATTGCAATGGATATTGAATGCCCCATATGAAACTAAATAAACCCTATAAAAATCTATTGCTTAAAAAAAACCCTAAAAAAATCTATTGCTTATAAAAATAAACCCTATAAAAATCTATTGTTTATGAAAATAAACCCTATAAAAATATATTGATTAAAAAAAGAGGGGAACAAAAAACAACAACAAGAAAACTACAATTTCCAATATCGAAGGTAACTATGAAACTCTTATTTTTTTAACATGCATTGAAAATAGTTTGAATCAAATAGGGAAATATTGAAATGATTAGTAGAATGAAATCACATTTATGGAATTTCTTATTTGCATATTTGTATGTTCCCTATGGATCCCTTCCAATTTTGGTTCTTCAAAAAAATCTAGACACTCCAAAGTCTTTCGTGGTAAATCTCTCTTCCACAAATCTTCCCTCTAAATTCTACCAAAAAAATGAACTAAAGAATAGTGTTTTCATTTATAGACAAATAAGCTTTGTAAAATGAAATTCCCTCTCTTTTTTCATTCTGGTTTTCAATGAGTATGTAAAAACACTTATTAAACTATATATTTTTAAAATTAAGTTTGTCATCAAATCGGTGCACCTCACTAAATAGTGCACCTCAGTGTGTATATAGTAAAAAATGCATCGATACTAATTGTATCGACAAAATAGAAATGAAAACCTTTGCTATTAAAATTTACGAATGTTTTGGTTTGCAGAGGTTGTAACATATGTGAAAATTTGGTGTGTTCTATAGTTTGTTGTGCCGATGCATTATGTATATATACACACCGGTTCATTATTAAATACATAAACCTTCCGATAAATTTTAATATCGGATTCATGCACGTATTGACGATAGTTTTGGCTCAAATGCAGGGAAAAGAAGGTTATAATATCAAATAGTCAATAATTTAGATTCTAACTCATTACATATCATTACAAGTTTTTCAACTTCTCCCACACCGATTGAAGTAAGTCAATATTTTATTTATAGTTCATTTATTTGATTGAATTTATGCACGTACATTTGAATAATTGTTCATTGAATTTTGTAGGATCATAAATTAGGATCGAGTTTGGATGAGAAATATATTCCACTAGTGCAAAAACATTGCAATCTCTTATCAGGAGAAATATATCACAAACAAATGTTTGATGAAAGTGGACGACTACTTTACCCTACCAATTGTAACATGCCATCTTCCAGTAACCGACAACTTGGGTCAATGATATTACGTCATGAATTGGATCTCTTTTATGACACTCTAGTGGTATCGAGTTGTTCAAAATGTAAAGGGTTGAAGAAGAACCCTCAACACGTCACATTGCATCATTATATTAATGATTGACTACCCAAAGTTGATGGTCTAATACCTCCCACTGCGATCAATAATCCAATAGGTGGTATAGAAAAGACACATAGAAATACTTCCATGTGCTCCTTTTTTGAAAAGTTGGAAGCCATATAAACTACGTTTCCTCCTAAATTGGCCAACGCGTCTCCTTCGGTTGAGTCAATAGAGAGTTCTTATAGTGATCCAAAGTATGATATCGATGCTACCCAAAACATCACTACTAGGAGATCAAAAACGTTGTATGAGCTAAGAGAAAAAATGTTTAAGTACACACCAAAGTCTGTTCAATTGTTGAAAGGTAGCGATGACTTCCCTCCTCCTATCCATCCACAAAGTAAATACCAAACCAATTACAACTGATCTTTTTATGGCGCTTGGTCGTTGTTCATGTATGTGCCCGATGTTGGAACCAAATTCTCTTTTTGTGGTCATAGTTATATGATTTCCAAGTCTAAATTAGATGTTGCAAATATTGGGTTGTTTATCCTTTTACATGTATTTGTTCCTCTCAAACAATCAGTCATAGTTATGCCATTTTTTGGTCCTCTTTATAGTCGGCTTGATTACATGAATATTGTCAAATACAAACATATCATTTCCATGTATATTATGTGCATGAATGGTTATGCACCTGGAAAATTTAATAGGAAAAACTTGTTATATATCAACGATCATCCACAAACTCATGGGAACATTGCAGGGTTCATAAATAGTTGTAGAGCCTCATTATTCAATGCAAATTGTTCTTTTGAGAAACACTCCAATGACAAATAGTTCTTTATGAAAAGGAAGACAACCAAATTTGTTGTTGTGCATGCAATATGTAGTTTGTCTCCTAGTGATGATTGTTTAATAAACTATAACTTTCGTAGACCACCAATGGCTCGTCAAAAATGTCTTGCATTGGTTCTACCTTTAAGACATAAGAAAAAGATGATTGAGTAATTTTATTTTTGGATTTTCAATGGAACTAATGTAAATGTATTTCTTAATTCAACATCAGTTTTATAAAATGGTTGGCTGCATGTTACAATGATTACATCAAATATGGGGACTAAGCTCCCTATAACTTCTATACATGGACTTTTGTTTATTTTATTTATTGAATTTGCTTAATATTTTTTATGTTTTTATATATTAATAATGAACCTTAGTCATTATTAGCTTTGCACACTAGGGATTGTATTAGGGCCTAACATGGCCCACATGTGAAAAATAATGTTGTTGCCCTTAAATTTGTTTCTCTATGGATTATTCATTATGCAAAGGGCTCTCTAATATCAAATAGGCTCACAAAGGGAATATGGAAACCATCACTTATTTAAGGATCTCTTAGGATTAATTTTGGAGGACAGATGATACTTGTATATTAGTTATTTGATAAGACATATGTATTAAATAAAATGATTTTGATTAAATAAAATGATTTTGATTACATGATTACAAAAAATATGAGAATGAATATTAGTAATTGTCGAATTCACATAGAGCACTAATGTCATAGGATGCATGCACATAACGTAAAATTAGAATTTTTGGTAGGGAAAGTATCATATATCCACGTTATATAATGACTTTATGTCAATTTTTTTTTATGTTAAAAAACATGGTGGTGGTTGGGACTGCATAAACCAATTAATTAAATTCATCATTTCGAGACCATTTGTCATTGTGTTTCATTTTTAAAATATTTTTAAATAGCCTACACAGAATCATCTTTAATGAAATTGTCTGTATCTATAGATATATTTCTATGGATTCAAAGTATATATTTTTATATAAATGTTATTATTTGATGAATTGCATGCATTTATAGATATATTTTTATTAATTCCACACACACACAAGCACACAGACATATATATGTTATTGTTTTGTATTATTTTAATATTTTCTGCATAACACATGTATTATAATTTAAAAATACATGTCTCTTTTTTTTTCAATAAAATTTTAACACAATCATTTTAAAAAAATTGAGATTTTCTCCTACAAAATAAAAAAAAAACATATTGATTCTATTAGCACCTTTATTAATTTGTTTATATTATTAATATAAAGTGAGGTGCATTTTATAGCCTAATATGACACTTGGCATAAGTCATCCCAATTTAATAATTGGAAAAATAAAGAACATCACTATATGAAAGATATTTGTACCATCACTACTCATAAATATAACAATTATAACTGTAATTATGAACGATTTTTATGATGTTATCAATAAAATAAATGAAAAAATAACATTTCATAAAAGTATTTTTTCTTTGTAAACATGTTTAATCAACATATTGTATCTTGGTGGAAATTAAACAATTCACCTTGAAGATGAATTTAACATTATATGACATTAATAGTTTAAGCTTTTGTGATTACAATCCAAAGTAAATGATTTCATAAAACTAAAGTTAAACATTATATGAAAACCCTAAATTCTAATGAGTGACACATCTTAAATTTAATTTAAAAACAAAGAAATCATTTGTGTAGTTATTATACATTTTATAAATCAAACAACAACAACAACATCGACATGATTTGAAAAAACACAATATACATGTGTGTTATATTGTTTATAATGCACCAATGCGATTGTAATCACACAAGAGTGGTTGTTACGTAAAAATGCATCGAGAAACAATTTAATTGACAAAGTACATATGAAAACCTCCACAGTTAAAGTTTTGCAGAGGTTTTTCTTTGTGGAGGAAAAAACATAGGTCACTCTTCGGTTCCACTGACAATTTAGCACATGGACTCGATCCTCTACCACTTCCTCACACTACAACAAATCCCTTTGATTTGCTCCCTTTTTTTCTTCCAAAGATGGTTTTAGTGTATTTTTCTTCAATTTTTTGAACAAGTTGGCACTATTTATCGGGATGGAGCTACTCATGGTTTTTTTTGCACCGAACAAAAAATTTAGGTGTTAAATTATGCGTTAATAGCACTAGAAATTTATCCCCATTTAGCGCCAGAAATTGCACCCCATTTAGCGCCAGAAATAGAGCCCCTTTGAGGTGTTGGGGGTTAAGTGGATAGGGGCTTTGAGGATTTATGGATTTGACATACAATGATTAAGGGTTAATGGATTAGGGGTTAGGGTTTAAGAGATTAAGGGTCAAGACCTAAGGGATTTGACACTTACGGGTTAGGTAGTTTAATGGTTAATGGATTAGGGATTATGGGCTAGGGGATTAATGTTTAATTTCTTAGTGCATAGGGGTTTATGGATTTATGGATTAGGGATTAGTGAGAAGTGTTTAAGAGTGGATGGATTAGGGGTTAGGGGATTTAGGGATTTTTTGTTAAGGGATTATTGATTAACTAAGGTTGAGGGCTTAAGGGTTAATTAGGGATTAGGGATTAACTAGGCTTTAAGGGTCAATGGATTAGGGGTTAAGGGAGTTAGGGCTTTGTCAGAACTCTCTTGAAATTTCATGGAACCTCTTCCAACATGCCAATCACGAATGTCATCCACTGATGTCGCATGGTGAGAAGTGAATGGGGCCAACATTGAAATTTCTTCAAACTATTACTGCATGTGTTGAAACTTGACACGGTTAGAATAGACACATTCCTTAACGGTAAGTGAGGGTTTCAAGACTCAAGGATACCTGATGTCCCAACATAATCTTTGAGATCATCCACGTTTGCATCAACGATCATCATGTAGTCTCATTGTCATCGTCTATCATTCACATCTATGGAATGCTTGTTGAAACTCTCTTAAAATGTCATGGATTAACGTATTCCAACACATCACTAATGTCATCCATCAATGTCGCATGGTGAGTAGTGAATGGGGTTTAGCGCCGAATGTTCCTAAATAGTTAATTAGTTGAGGTGTTGGGGTTTAAGTGGATAGGGGCTTTGAGGATT
The DNA here is from genome assembly GCA_010110895.2 of Picea sitchensis. NCBI lineage: Eukaryota > Viridiplantae > Streptophyta > Pinopsida > Pinales > Pinaceae > Picea > Picea sitchensis. The sequence goes on from SNQJ01S0012136.1 coordinate 41,360, forward strand.
ATGGGATTTAGGGATTTGGGGTACAAGTATTAAGGGTTAAGAGAATTAGGGATTAGTGTTTAAGGGATTAAGAGTCAAGAAATAAGGGATTTGATGCTTATGGATTAGGTATTTTAATGGTTAATGGCTTAGGGATTATGGGCTAGGGGATTAATGTTTAAGTGCTTAGGGCATAGGGGTTTATGGATTAAGGGGATTAGGGATTAGTGTTTAAGGGTCGATGGCTTGGGGGTTAGGGGATTTACAGATTTTGTGTTAAGGGATTAGTGATTAACTAAGCTTGAGGGCTTAAGGGCTTAGGGATTAGGGCTTAAGACTTTAAGGGTCAATGGCTTGGGGGTTAGGGTTTAGGTCAAAATTTGACATGGTTATATGAGACACATGCCTTGATGGTATGCGATATATGATATATGGTGCCAAGTACTGATGTTGAGATGAGGATGCACTCAAATTCCTTACAGTGTGATCTACAGCTAATGACAATAGAGCATTAAGGACAACATAAATTGTCATAGCAGAAGGAAGTAGTGAAAGGAGTATGAATCAAATGGATGAAGAGGAGGCCTAAACCCCATGATGATCGATTATCAAACTTAGACAACCAAGATGTTTCAATGTCCAAACTAGTCATTATGGTGGGTGAGAGGCACTATAGCCAAAATCCATGATGGCCCACCTGTGCTAGAGGAAAAATTTGAAGTGTAACCACTATCTTTGTTACTCATCATTACAAAGGGAAAAAGAAAAACGTTGGAAGGAGAAAGGTCACGAGGAAGAAGGCCAAGGATCACGCCAAACCTAATTAAATACTAAAATTGTACCAGAAATAGCACCGGATTTAGAGTCAGATGTATCCAGATTAGCCTAAATAGTTAATTAGTTGATGTGTTGGGGGTTAAGTCAATAGGGGCTGTGAGGATTTAGGGATTTGGGGTACATGGATTAAGGATTAATGGATTAGGGTTTAGGGTTTAAGGGATTAAGGGTCAAGAGCTAAGGGATTTGGCGCTTACGGGTTAGGTAGTTTAATGGTTAATGGATTAGGGATTATGGGCCAGGGGATTAATGTTTAAGTGCTTAGTGAATAGGGCTTTATGTATTAAGGGATTAGGGATTAGTGATAATTTCTTAAGGTTCTATGGCTTAGAGGTTAGGGGATTTAGTGATTTTGTGTTAAGGGATTATTTATTAACTAAGGTTGAGGGATTAAGGGTTAATTAGGGATTAGGGCTTAAGTAGGCTTTAAGGGTCAATGGATCAGGGGTTAGGGGAGTTAGGGATTTGTCAGAACTCTCTTGAAATTTCATGGAACGTCTTCCAACAGGTCAATCACCAATGTCATCCGCACGGTGAGCATGAATGAATGGGGACAATGTTGAAATTTCTTCAAATTGTTACTGCATGCATTGAAATTTGACACAGTTAGAATAGACACATGCCTTAACTGTATGTGAGGGTTTCAAGACACAAGGATACCTGATGTTTAAGTGTTTAAGGTTTTAGTGTTTAGGTGTTTAAGGGTTGATGGCTTGGGGGTTAGGAGATTTAGGGATTTTTTGTTAAGGGATTAGTGATTAACTAAGTTTGAGGGCTTAAGGGTTTATGGATTAGGGCTTAAGGATTTAAGGGTCAATGGCTTAGGGGTTAGGGTTTAGGTCAAAATTTGACAAGTTTAGACGAGACACATGCCTTGATGGGATGTGATATATGATATATGGTTCCAGGTACTGATGTTGAGATGAGGACACACTCAACATCTTTATAGTGTGATATACATGCAAGGACAATAGAGCATTAAGGACAATATCAATTGTCATAGCAGAAGGAAGTAGTGAAAGGAATCTGAATCAAATGGTTGAAGAGGAGGCCTAAACCCCATGATGATCGATGATCAAACCTGGACAACCAAGATGTTTTGATGTCCAAACTAGTCATTATGTTGGGTGAGAGGTACTATAGCCAAAATCCATGATGACCCACCTGTGCAATTTTTCTAACAACTCTTAAATATTCCCTCTTACCTCATCTTGCAATATCATTCTCCTAAATCAATTGGCTTACATATGGCTGACCTATTCTACATGTTACCCCTCATATTGTATGAGGCATTGTACTAGTTTGAAGACCCTACCCAAGCAGGTTGTGTTTGGAGGATGTGTGTCTTGATGGATATCAGTTGTAGATTTGATACTTATTGTTTCATTTAGCATCAACTCTTGGGGAATCATTTCGTATTTGGAGGCTTTCATATTACGTGTGGATATTGATAGAGAATTGGGCTTGATGAGGGTCTTACATATATGGTTCACTCTTTTTTTACCCTTATCACATTCATGGAGAGGGATACCCATAAACTAAGGGTTTTCCCTTAGTTTTATTTCTCATTGCTTGATACTCCTTGAGATAGTGTGCCCTCACTCTAGGGAACATATCCCTAAGGTGCATGCCTTGGAAAGTGTGTTTTGCATTCGATGGTTGAGATATATTCATGAGGAGTACCTTAGCTTTGGGGCCCTATTTTTAGCATGTGATTGAGCTTTCAAGGAGGTTGGTTGACTCATATCATGAAATTCTCCCTTGGTCATTACATCTTGGCACATTTATTGAGGAGGCCTAACTACCTTGCACATAGTTATAGAGTGCTCCATGGTTTTGAGATGATTGATGGTATTAGCAAAATGTTTCATGCACTAGCACATGGTTTTTGGGTTTTTTTTCATATTGGTTTAGTGGGATGTTTCACCCTTTATGCGTATTTTCCTAGGTTGTCCCACTTTTGGCCCTTAGTTTGAGGAGAGATGGTTACTTGCGCATGCATTGGTACTAATGGAACACATTTTGAGGACATCCATCTCTTTAAGGGGGTTTTTATGAAAATCAAGGGGCCACTATTGCACACATGTCCATGAGATCCATCATTTTATGAGTTGGTTATTGCATTGGAGTAAGCACCCTCACCAACCTTGCTATATTGGGCATTGTTTTGGCATTTCTAGGTTGTTGACTCATTAAACAAGTGGAGTTCTACACTAGTTTCCATATGGGCACATTTATTGTTTATGTAACTAGCTTACACTAGTCAATGATTTATTGAGAACAAAACAATAATACAAGAAGAAAAATTTAAAGGAAATTTAGTAGGAATTTTACAGAAACAACTCTGAATTATTGGTATCTCTAAAGGATATCTACATGAATCTAATTGGTTAAGAGTGGGATAGTCGAGCTCTATGTCAAAAAAAACATTTCTCACACCCAAAATAATGCTGATCAAATATCCAAGACAACCACCATTCCCTCAGTCATTGCATTTGCAAAAATCAAATCCAAGAATCCATATTCCTTCTGTTAATTTGTGAAAACATATAAACTACTCTCTGCACTCTCTCTAACTTCTATGATTAGTTAAGGGATTAGGGGTTAGGTTCTAAGGGATTAATGGTTAAGGTATTAAAGGTTAGGGCTTAAGGGATTAAGGGTCAATAAATAAGGGATTTGGTGCTTATGGGTTAGGTAGTTTAATGGTTAATGGCTTAGGGATTAATATGGGCTAGGGGATTAATGGTTACGTACTTAGGGAATAGGGATTTATGGATTAAGGGATTAGGGTTTAGGGTTTAAGTGTTTAAGGGTCAATGGATTGGGGGTTAGGGGATTTAGCGCTTTTGTGTTAAGGGATTAGTGATTAACTAAGGTTGAGGGCTTACGGGTTTAGGGATTAGGGCTTAAGGATTTAAGGGTCAATGGATTAGGGGTTAGGGGTTAAGTCAAAATTTGACATGGTTAGATGAGACATTGGTATGCAATGGTATTGGTATCCAATGGTACACAATGGTATGCAATGGTATTCATATACAATGGTATGAAATGGTATGCAATGGGACCCTGGACTAGTTGGTTTGTTACTCTAAGTGACTCCTCCTACCCAATCTTTTTACCATAGGATGAAGTTTCATGTATCCCTACCCAACATGAAAGCCTAATCCACAACTATTCTACCTGATTATAATTGTGAATATGTAACCTTAGAAACCTCTTCTAGGCTTTGCATGAGTGGCTACAAGTGAGAATTGCTTGTGATACCTATGATAGATAGAGAAACACTATTAGAGCCCTCCCTAGAGGTTACCTAATTATTTTGAAAGGGGATTTCACCTTGGATGTTAAATTTGTGGGGTTACTATAACTATCTCCCATATCTTCACTAGTTTTATTCAGGCCCTCGCCATCGACCCAGGTTGAACTTTGGAAGGCCCTTTTTTATATCCTTACTAATTGGACCTTGGGATTTAATCATTGTCCTCTAGCATTTGAAGGAATGTGTTCTCTAGTTCTCTTTTCAAAGTTTTTCTGTAGTGGTCTATTGATTGGTGTCACACTTAGAAATCGAAATGTGTCATTTTGATTTTAAAATATTTACAATATTCAACTTAGTTTAGACCATTTCAAAGTGGTTTATCAGTCTTCTTATCATTCTACGAGGAACCAAGGTATTCCTCCTTGATTCATGTCAGGGTCACCTCCAACAAGGCATAGACTTGAAGTTATTGATTCCTCATAAAGTGAACTAGTATAAGCACCAAACGATTTGAATATCCCCATAGGAGGGGATAAAGATAATGTGAACCCTCTAGTTGGAAAAAAGAAGAAGAATAGGCTTTTTTGTGGGGTATTGATGACATCCCCCTAATAAGATATGAGATTCCTCCTCTTCCTTAAGGAAATTTTGATCCTGCAATTGTAGAGAACATTGATAACTATCCTCTGGCCAATTTCAATCGTTTACTCACTTATATAGTGGATATTATTCTTGTCGAAGTGGGTAAGTTACCTCCCAAACACATTGTTTATTCCTTTTTGCACAATCTTCCACAATTTTCACTAAATGAGGCACAATTTGCGCCCCATTTAGCACCCCAAATTGATTACATTTTCTATCAATAATCAATGCTAAATCTGGTGCTAATGGCACCCAATTTAGAGCCGACTATTCAAACAAAAAAAATTAAAAGACCCCATGCGCAAAGAATAGAAAAACATTAACAATGTGCACTCATGAATTTTTGGAAAATATGTAATGTCCCCATCCATATTTCAAAAATTAAAAGACCCCAAAGCAATCCATTAACAATTTGCATTCATTAATTTTTGGGAAATATGTAATGTTCCCATCCATATTTATTCATTGATCTCCATAGAAGCTGAGTTTATTCTCTTGCAGTTGAGTTTCTCTTGGTAGCAGAAGAGTTTCATGATTTCTAATTGAGTTTGGGTTGAAAGGAGGTCAAATCTTTTGTGTTGGGTAGCATATTTTCATTGAAGGACGTTTCTCTACAATGGGGGCGAATTTAGGGTGTGTTGGGCGCATATCTTTCGTGGAGAAGCCGATTTTACCTACTAGAAATCCTATTACACTTGAGGGGCACACTAACTCTGCAAAAACCATGGTATTCACCTCTGGTATGGTATGCTTCATTGTTGGTTGGTATATTAGAGTGGGGAAGTCGACTTCTACTATGGCCTGAGTAGTCCACCATGAACATACTCTCTTTTGAGTTTTGTAAGTGTCCAAATCCTCTATTTATATATTGACCATATAGCTGTAGGGAAACAAATCCTTCAAGCTTTATTCTCAGCCCATTCAGCCCTGAAATCTCATGCTTACAACAACAACAAGAATACCATACAAATTTTGTGTATAAGCAGAGGAGTACAAGGTAACAAATTAATTGTTTGACAAAATGTGTCTATGTGATTTTTTCTAAGCTTGAAAACCTCTTATTCCAGTCCTCACAGGAAGGTTTTAGAATCATGTTGTAAATTAGAACACTCACTCTTGTGCCTAGAACTTCATATTGGTTGTATGCTTGAGATAACTTTGTTTCCATTGTTAAAAATTGGTCTTTGCATTTTTCTAAGAAATGCACTAGCAGTTGCCTTACATCTGGTTGTATTGGCATTAGGGAGTATTTAACAACTGAAATTCACTATTTAAAAAACATCCTTCAAACAGAACTGTGAAAGAACTATTAGAGAGGGAATTTCCATATGCTAGAATATTTGTGGATTTTGTTATTCCTCTTATAGGTAGGCATACAATAGACCAGGGTGCATGTACAACAATTGGCCAAGAGCATACAAAACCACCTTTTGAGCTATATAACAACCCTCAATCACCCAAGCGCTCGCCTCATTGCTAGAGCAACACTCTTACAATGTTACATGTCAATGATTAGTTCCCTTTTTGTATCCAAAATTATGTTCTCATGTTTGGAAATTCGTTTATCACATGGTGAAGGGGGCCCTCTTCATTCATTAGAAATTGTAATCTCAAGAGAGCTATTGTATATGCCTATTTTGATCAAGAATCTATATATCTAACAAGGATTCCTCATATGGTTCATACGAGGAAATTGAAGTGAACTCATTTCCAACTCATTGGAATGGGGTGTTGTCCTAATATGCATTCATGCAAAGAAGGGGGTTAAGCACATAGTTGTTATTGGGAATATGTGAGTTGAAGAAATTAAATCTTTTGTAGGGAAGCCTCCCTAATGGTGGTCTTGGATCACCTTGAAGAGTGGGAAGGAAAATTGAAGTGATAGTGGTTTGTCTTCTAAGTTTCCTTCAATTTGTCTTCAGTGAAGACCTTGCACATCCAGAGAGGGAAACTTCAGTGATAACAGACCTTAGGACCTTGTCTTCACATAAAAATGGAACTTGCAGAGACCTTAATGCCTTGGCAAACATTGGGTTTTTACAATAACTTCTTTAAAGAACCCTAAATCAACAACCTCTCCTTGTACCTTTTCTTCATCAACAAGATTCATGATGAAGAAGATAATATTTCATCAAACAATGAAACAATACAATGACCAACCTTCATAAACCAATGTGCAGGCAAGGATCCACCAGCTGGGTTCTGATGGGCCTCCATGTGTGTGCCTCTTGATGAATGACACCAAGCCACATAGGTCTCCAACATCCTAAGGAAGTGCTCCACATAAACATCAAGCTAAGAAATAACAATCCATGAGTAAGCTATCTCTAGTGTGCATGTCCATCACTTTACAACCAAGGGTAGTCAACACAACATGCACTCCTCCACAAGAAATAAAGAGTATGGCAATCTGCCTCCACTTGTGTGCCATCAATCTACCAAAACATCCTCAAAGTATGTGCAAGGTGCTAGATCCATGGAGGAAAGAGTCAAACTAGTCATGTATCATCATCAACCACATGGCAAGACATGCAAATGATATGCCAACTCATCAAAGAAGGGGGGATGTCCTCATCAATATTTGATTGTGTTTATGTGTGCTCTAAACTTTGTGCATGTGTTCTTCTCGTGTTGGGAAACTAAGAAAATTACTCAATCCAGGAGTTACCCATTTTTTACTTCAATGTTGTCTAGAATAAATATGATCAGTTGTTATTTATTTATTGTTCGTGTTACCTCCTGGATCTGCACACAATATAAGTCCAATATTCTAGGAACAAAAACCTTAGGGAAATTCTTAGAAGTCCTACCAACACTCACCTGAGTAGAACATCCCTTCACTTTAGGTTGGCTCTCTTTTGACACAAGGGGGGTTTCCTTACATCAAATTACTAATATGTTTATTAGCATAGATCTGAAAATCAGATTAATGATTTGTGTGTTTAGTGATCTTCTTTAAATAAAGGGTGAGAGACAAGTAAGATTGAGTGTCTTTCCATTTGGGAAAATGGAGTCAAAGAATTACTTGATGAAGAAGTTTTTGGTATGAAGGATAAATAAACAAGCTATGTTATACATGAACATCACCAATTAACTCAACCGCATTGATGCAAAGAACTATATGATAAGATCATTAAAATGCTTTGTCATTTACCAGCTCAAAACCAGCCAGCATATGTTGCAATCAATAAAGTAAAGATATATTATTGATTATCATTCGTTGGTTTTATCTTCATACATGACAAAGAGATATAAAAGATTATTTGATGGAGATTTATGGTTTACTGAGAAGCATTTTTCTTGTGCATAATTCCCTTGTGAAAGTTTATATGTTGACCACTTTGGTGGGTGTTGAGGTGTCTTGAGGAGGGATATCCATTTGCACATTTGTTTTGCTTATTGTTATGCCCCTAGAGCACCTTACCATGGATATTTGTGCCCTAATTGGCTTGCTTGAGGAGATATTTATTTGGATTCCATCTTTGTACTTCATTGATGGATTATTCATGATGTTTCATTGTTAGTTTGATTGAGTACTTCCTCTTATGCACATTTTATGCTTTGGAGGTTTTTTTTGCTTTTAGCATATGGTGTTATTGGGTGATCATTTACCCACTATTATATTGGAATACTCCCTCACTTTGGTATTTGAGCACCTGGTTTGATGTATTATGGAGGGCCATCCCCTAGGGTAAGGTCACACATGCGACTTTAAGGAGCATTTACTTGGTCAAAATTGCTTGAAATATGGAGGCATCCTACACATGACTTGGACAAGTGGTATCTCCACTTTATTGGTCATCTATCTTATTGTTTTACTTGCTCTAGGGTCATTAAACTGTGTCAGAGGTTGTTAGATGGATATTATTGTTTATGTACTTCTAGGAGAGATCATGGATATAGGTTTGGATATTATTATTTTTATTTGGTGAGGGATTTGAGCCCTATATATATAATAGAGACTCACTCACCTTGTAATGGTTGATGGAAAATTGAAAAAAAACTCATGCTTGGCTTTTTCCTATATTTCTTATGAAGGTTATCTAAATGTGTGTGGCTTTTCATATTTTAGTTTGTTGGTGACTTTATCTGTTGGAATTTCTTGCTAATTAAACCTGTGATAAGAAGGACTTCATGTTAGGGCTGCAAATTCATGGAAGAAAGAGAATGAATAAGGTGCTAACAATTCATCTCTTTGCTATTTTTATTTCCAAATTTAAAGCATTGTACAATATTATTTCTTTGAAAGGTTTCATGGTGTCTTATTTGTACGATAGAATCTTTTTTTGTTGTCTAGTATGTGCATAAGAAGAGAACCTATAGAGGGCATACAAAACTTTCAATTTCCAGCCATACAATTCTGCATTCACTATTAAATTATGCATGTGTAAACAACAAACTTACCCCACACCATTCACAATGTTCAGTCTGCTTAAAATTCCTATGACTCCATATGCCCAATTGGGTTTTAGGAACTAGTTATACACCCCCAACCATCCTAAAAATAAACCTAATCTATCATATAAATTTATGTTCTGCAATGCCATGGAGGAAAGGGAATGAATAAGGTGCTAACAATTCATCTCTTTGTTGTTTTTATTCCCAGATTTGAAGCATTGTACCATATTATTTCTTTGAAATGTTGCACCGTGTCTTTGAACTTGGGATAGAATCTCTCTTTTTTTTCTAGTATGTGCATAAGTAGAGCACCTATAGAGGGCCTACAAAACTATCAATTTACAACCATACAATTCTACATTCACTATTAAGTTATGCATGTGTAAACAACAAACTTACCCCGCATCATCCAAAATTTCCATTCCGCTTAAAATCACTACGACTCCATATGCCCAATTGGGTTTTAGGCACTAGTCATGTCAATGCAAGGCATGGAATGTCAAGGCAAGGCATGACATGTCAAGGTAATGCATGTCAATGCAAGGCAAGGTTTGTCAAGGTAAGGCATGTCAAGGAAAGGAAAGGCATGTCAGGGCAAGGCATGACAAGGAAAGGCAAGGCATGGCATGTCAAGGAAAGACATGGCAAGGCAAGGCAAGGGAATGCATGGCAAGGAAATTCATGGTAAGGCATGAAAACACATGGAAAATCATGGCATGTCAAGGCAAAGCATGGCTTGTCAAGGCAAGGCATGGCTTGTCAAGGCAAGGAAAGGAAAGACATGTCAAGGAAAGGCATGGCTTGTTAAGGCAAGGCATGGCTAGGCTAGGCATGGCATTTCAAAGCAAGGCATAGAATGGCATGTCAAGGAAAGGCAAGACATGTCAATGAAAGGCATGGAAAGGCATGGAAGGGAAAGTCATGTCAAGGCAAGGCAAGGAAAGGTTTTTCAATGCAAGGCATGTCAAGGCAAGGCATGCCAATGCAAGGCAAGGCATGTCAATGCAAGGCAAGGCATATCAGGGAAATGCATGGCAAGGCAAGGCAATGCAAGGAATTTCAAGGAAAGTCATGGAATGTCAATGCAAGGCATGGAAAGGAAAGGAAAGGGAATGCATGTCAAGGCAAGGTAAGGCATTGCAAGGCATGTCATGGTAAGTCATGACAACACATGGAAAAGCATGGCATGGCAAGGAAATACATGTCAAGGCAAGGCATGGCTTATCAAGGAAAGGCATGGCTTGTCAATGCAAGGCATGGCTTGTCAATGCAAGGCATGGATTATCAAGGCAAGTCATGGAAAGGCAAGGCAAGACATGTTAAGGCAAGGAATAACTTGTCAAGGAAACACATGGACATGCTAGGCATGGCATGTCAAGGCAAGGCATGTCAATGAAAGGCATGGCATGTCAAGGCAAGGCATTTCAATGAAAGGCATGGCATGCCAAGGAAAGGCATGTCAATGCAAAGCAAGGTCTGTCAAGGAAAGGCATGTCAGGGAAAGGCATGGAAAGGCAAGGCAAGGAAAGGAAAGGAATGGAAAGGAAAGGCATGGAATGTAAAGGAAAGGCATGTCAATGCAAGACAAGGCTTATAAAGACAAGGCATGGATTTTCAAGGCAATTCATGTCAAGGCAAGGAAAGACATGTCAAGGAAAGGCATGGATTTTCAAGGAAATGCATGGAAAGGTAAGGAAAGGCATGGCAAGGTAAGGCAAGGCATGGCTTGTCAAAAAAATGCATGTCAAGGAAAGGAATGGAAATGAAAGGCAAGGAATGGCATGTAAATTCAAGACATGCCAAGGGAAGGCAAGGCATGGCATTTCAAGGCAAGTCAAGACATGTCAAGGAAAGGCATGGCTTGTCAAGGTTAGGCATGACATGTCAAGGAAAGGCAGACATGGCATGTCAAGGCAAGGCATGTCAATGCAAGTCATGCCAATGCAAGGCATGGCATGTCAAGGCAAGGCTAGGCATAGATTTTTTTTATGATATTTACTAACGTTTATTAGAATTGTTGAATGTTTTACATCATTGGAATGACATCCTAGCTGTAACTTATTTGATATTTTATTATCATATGTGCAATTTGGTATGATGTAATATCATTATCGTTTCATTTCATATGTTGTAATATTAGATATATAACAGAGAAATTAATTATTGCATGACATACATACTAATTTTTCATTCTAAATGTTTGTTTTTGCAGAACAAGGATCTTCCAGAAGATTTAGATCATCCTCAACAAATAGATCCAGATCATGATGTTGTTTCTGATGTTGAGATGGAAGATGATGCTCATGATGACACAGATACAGATGACAATGATGCCATTGTCGATGAAGATGACGATGATGACGCTCATGATGATCATGATCACAATGGTGATGATGATGTTGAGGCAATTGTTGGTAGCATCCAGTGACATTCATGATCATATAGACTGCATCATGGATCATTTTTGATATATTGTTATACTCCCTCTTTTCATGGTTACTATCATATGTATCATTTTCACGACCTCCAGTACCATATTATTGAGTTGTATCATTTTGACATGTTTCATGTTGACTTATATTGTTTGGACATGACGTATCATATTGACTTGTATCATTTCGTCTTACATAATTTATCATTTGTATTTATATCATTTGTACATGATGTATCATTTTGACTTATGTCGATTGTTGGACATGTATCATTTTCTGATGATATTGATCTACTGGCATATATATATTACTTTCACTTTTTTTAGTTATATATGATGATGATCTTATCAATATTGACTCGTCAATTTTTATATATTAAAAGTGGTTGATGATTTGTGGATGCACATTTATTACGTATGATGGTTTGTATTTACTGCTCATGATGGATGTTATCAAATTCACCTAAATTATAGATATTTGACTCACTTGTTTTAATTATATATGATGATCATGTTATAATAATTATCTTGTTATTTTAGATATACTAGATGTTGTAGATTCTATTTTGATGGAGATTTAATAAGTATAATGATGTTGTTAATTTGTACGGATGTACGTTTCCCTAAAAACTTATTTATAAATGTTATCCTATAAAATATTTCAAATGCATTTATATGACTTACTGTATAATCATATAAGTTATTTAAGAGACATGATATATTTAACTAATTAAATTGAAATAAAAAATATTAAATTAATAACTCTAAGAAAAACAAGAAGCATTTTTGGAAGTAAGAAAGGAAGCAATAATGGAAGCCAAATTGGAAGCCACACTTGAAGCAAAATTTGAGCCCAAACTAGAAGCAAAACGGGAAGCAAATCTAGAAGAAAAACTAGATGTAAAATTGGAAGCCAAACTGGAAGAAAATTGGAAGCCATATCAGAAGCAAAAATGGAAGCAAAACCAAAAGCCAAATGGAAGCAAAATTGGAAGGCATAACAGAAGAAAAAATGGAAGCAACACCAGGCGATAAACCTAGTGCTATTCCTGGCACCAAACTAGAAGAAAAAATTGAATTCGTGTCAGAAGCAAAAATGGATGTAAAATGGGAAGCCAAAACAGACGCAAAAATGGAATCAATTTTGGAAGGCATATCAGAAGAAAAACTGGAAGAAACACTTGGCACTAAATATGGCACTAATTCTGGCACTATTCCTGGCGCTAAACCTGGTGCTATTCTTGGCGTTAATCCTGGCGCTATTCTTGGAGCTAAACCTAGCGCTATTCCTGGAGCTAAAACTGGCACTAAACCTGTCTCTATTCCTGGTGCTATTCCTGGCATTATTTTTCTGGCGCTAATTTCGACGCTAAATCTAGCGCAATTATAAAAATTCCACATTGCATCCCGTTTTGCGCCAAAAAAGGTGTATGATTCATGAAGTAAAATAGACTAAATTCCGACGCTATTTTAGGCACTAATTGTCTGTTTTGTTGTAGTTTCAGTGCTCTTCCTCGCATCTCCTCCTCCATAGGCCACTTGAATTTCTCCAAGATACCATCCTCATCATTCATGTAGCCATAATATGAGTTGGCATTAATTTTCTTGTAGATCTCATACCTACACCTCCTCTTCTTCGCCTCAAGGGGTCTTATCGAATAGCTCTTTGGGTATGCAGAGGAATTTTGTAGCCCAAAATTATTTGTAACTGGGGCCCTTTCTCGTGGTACCTGGCACATCAACTTTGTTCCCTTCCAAGTCCTTCATCTTATCCCCCACTTTGGAATAATTAGGACTTCCAAGCTCTATGGTCAGAGCTTCCCAATGGCTCTTTTCCCTATTTAGCAATAAAGGACCCTGGTGGATGTCTTATTTATAAAATTGTGTTAACCTTAGGATTGACCTAATATCCATATTGTATATTTAATAGAAGTTAAGAATCTCATTTAGAAAACCAATCGATGATCCATAATCTTTGTCAGCATGTTGTATCATTAAATATTAAGCATTTCCTTGGCCTTGGTTGTTCCTCCATGAGATCCTCACCCATGTAACTATTAATAATTTCATCATGTTTCTTCTTCTCCACAACCATGCTCTCCATCGCTTTATCATCCATAAGGGGCACATGGGAAACACACTCTTTCTCTCTTTGTTGTTGGTTTCCCTTGTCCTACTCTCCCAGTTCTTCTGCGACATACTCATGTTCCACGAATAGGATTGGCTTATTGGAAATTACCTCACCATTATTGATTGTAAACATGGCCTCCCTCTATATAGACTCGATCCTCTGGAACTCCCTCAATGCTTTGGCCTTCATCTCCTTCTCTGTGGGCTGCTTGAATTTCTCCATGTTACCGTTCTCATCATCGTTGTTTCTATAATAACTAGTGTCAATTCACTTGTAGATCACATGCCTAGACCTCCTGTTCTTTTTTTTTGACGAAAACGGTTATGTTGCATTAATCGACACTTTGGCCAGCCGGAATCAGAAAGTTACAAATTTGAAGAAGGTTGGTGACCTCTAACAGTGCTGCCAACCTTCTTGTGAATGTCTTGGGAGACCATTCCCCTCTGCTCCTTGATCTAATTCGAGAATATGACCAGGGATACATACATGAGTAAATTCTCACAAACTGTGAGCATAGCAAGAGACAGAAGCAAAGCATTAAGCCAAAAAAAAGGGGGCTGAAATTTTCCCCTTAATGTAGGGGTCCAGCTTTTTCTGAGATCCTAAAGAAATTTTGGAGCCGCCTCCTTTTCTCTACGCGCTTTGTTGGTCTTTCACCCTCAGGTAAGGGGTGGAGACGGGATTGTGTTGTCTTCAGATTCAAAAGTTCCCCCAGAGCTGCTAGAGGGGACTGTAACCCCCATATCTGCATGTCCAGAGGGTTCCGGTTCTGAAGCCTGGAGTTCTCTTGCTGCTCCTGAATTTGGGGGGGTGGATTCCAGAAGGCTTTCGTCTGCCGAAGGATCTTTCTGATCTGTTGTTGCTTCTGGGTCTAGGGCTTCA
>SNQJ01S0012136.1:64188-83772 GCA_010110895.2 Picea sitchensis
CACCACTCACAAGTGTTCCTCATGTTCTCTTTCATTCTTGGAATAGATGAGGATATCATCTAGAAAGACTTGTACAAAGCGGTCTAAGTACTTCCGGAATACACCGTTCATGAGGCTCATGAAAATTGTTTGCACATTGGTCAATCTAAAAGGTACTACAACGAACTCATAATGCCCAAACTGAGTTTGAAAGGTAGTTTTAGGAATATCGCCTTCCTTAATCCTTAACTGGTGATACCCTAATCGAAAATCAATTTTTGAGAATACCGTTTCTCCTTTCATCTGATCAAAGAGATCATCTATTCGTGGCATTGGGTACCTGTTTTTCACTCTAGCACGATTCAAGTCCCTGTAATCTATACATAGTCATAAGGAACCATCCTTATTCTTCACAAAGATTACTTGTGCACCCCAAGGTGAGACACTGGGCCTTATTAACCCTAAGTCAAGTAGCTCTTTCAACTGCATCTGCAAATCACAAAGTTCTAGTGTTGTCATTCTATACAGAGTCTTGGAAATTGGTTCTACACCAAGTTTTAGCTCAATAGTAAAATCAAGCTCCCTCTCAGGAGGTAACCCAGGAAACTTGTTCAGAAAAACATCCCTAAACTCTGACAATACTGGGTACTGATCCAAGGAGGGTCCTTTCCTTTCATTCACTACTTCCACTACATAAAGTTGACACCTTTTCCTCATGCACTGCTTAACCTTCATAGTTAAGATAAAGCATAGAGACACCTTTCTCCGTACATCATGGATCTCTACTGGCCTTCCTTCATCATCAACACAAAGCACCCTTTTTGTGAAACAATCTACCATAGCTTGATGGGCTTCTAACCAATCCATTCCAATGATTAGGTCATACGTCCCGAGGGCAGTGACGTATACCTTCAACCTGGTAGTACACACTCCCAGGTCTACTATACAATTATCAACGCTAGGTCCTACTGTTTTTTCTCCCCCGAATCCATCTCGACTTGTTTAAATTCGTCGTGCTCGTAGGCTACCAACCCACTCTTTTCTAATGCAGAAGGTGAAATGAAACTATTTGTAGCACCATAATCGAATAAATTTTAACATTGATATGATTTATGGTACCTGACGACTCCACCACCATGGATTGATGTTCTGCTTGGCGATTATTAACTGCTGCGTAAATCTGGTGGTTGCCACTTTCTCTTCCCATCGGGGCCTTTCCTTCTCTATGCACAAATCCTTCTTGCAACTCTGGGTAGTCACGTTGGTAATGGGGTCCTCCACATCCCCAACATGTAACACGAGATTGAACTTGCGCACTGCTATGTGACAGTCTCTGAAATGAGTTCCTTCCCCTGGAACCCCTACTCCTACTAGCTTCTCCCTAAGATGGTTGTGGACCTGTCTGCATTGTTGGTGAAGAACGGGATACTGCACTCGCTGCCATTGAAATACCTGTGGCAACTATCCTTGGCGCGACTCTATTACCATAAGGAGGTGACCTAGAGCTCCCTCCCCTGGAGAAGGTCCTAGGGGCCTTCTCCACAAATCTAGGATGATGTGGAAAGGTCGATCGCATACCTCTGTTTAAGCTCATGTGTTCCTCAACATAACGCGCATTTTGAACAGCTTCCGCTACTGAAGACGGTTTCCACATCCATACCATGGCCCTTATCTTAGGGTTTAACCCATATACAAAGTGTTCTTCCTGTTGTTGATCATTATCCATGTACGAAACATATTTTACCAATTCCATAAACCTGATCTTGTATTCTTCCACGGTCCTGTTTCCCTGTACTAGAGCATGAAATGCTCCCACTTGTTGTTCCTCATAGTAAGATGGTAGATATTTCCTTCAGAACCTTTCCTCAAAAATTTCCCAAGAGATGGTGCTTGGGGTAAGGTGCAACTGCCTCTCCAGGTTGCCCCACCAGTTCAAGGCATTGTCCCTTAACTAAAAGTTTGCTATTTTCGCCTTTGATGTGGAAGCATAGTCTCTTAAGGCGAAAAATCATGTCATTCCTTCCATTCATGCCTCTGCACGTTCACTGGCACGACCCTTGGCAAACTCTGGGAGTTTGATCTTCTGTAGTTATCTAGTGATTTCCTTGGGTGGAGGCCCTCCCACTGAATCGCTCGACACTTCAGGGTTACCCTCCCTAGATGGTGGGGGCTCCACTTCGATCCCTGATGGGTGACGCCCCTTTAAGGTCTCATTAATGGCCTCCAAAGAATGCAAAATGAGAGCTAATTCAGGTGATGGTGGTGGCGACGTTGGCGGTCCTTGCGACGATGACCCTCGACCTTGATTTCCTCAAGTCCTAACCATTCTGTATAATTGAATCTGCATCAACCAAAAGTTTGTCAGGGAGAGTCTAAGGCAATTCACATTCACGCAACTTATACTTGAAAACATAGGGTTAGGCGTAAGTTTTTTTACTTGTCTGTAAACAAACGTTACTCTCTTTAGGGTAAGTGGCTAGGTCAGGGTCAAAAGCCTCTATGCTCAATGTCTTCGCCTAAGAAAACTACTGACTCTCTCGCCTTAATCAACACATTTAATCTAATCCAAAAATAAATTTTATCAGTATCATAATGTTATGTTAATTATTAAATATTATTAAATATGTTAATGTTAATTACACATTTAATTAATTAATCATTCAAATCACTAGTTAATTAATTTTTGAATGATTAATTAATTACTATTATCAAGGCTTTGAAATAAAGTTAAAAATTTAAATTAATCATTTAAAATTTAAATTTAAAACAAACAAAAAAATGTTTTAAATAATTAAAACCCAAAGGGTTAAAAAAACAAATCAAATAACCCTGGGGCATCGTGGGACCTCGCAGCAGGACCACGTGCCCCCTCCCTCTTTTTCGTGTGTTCAGGCGTAAAAATAAAATAAATAAATAAATAAAACTAAACGAACCCTAACCCTACCCTGCACGTAGAGTCCTCATTCTCATATGCATGACCTCTTCTATACCTCCCTTCCGCTCTGTGCATAACCTACCTGTCCTCTACTGTGCACACACAATCCAGTTTAGAGGGTGTGGCCTCGGCCCCATGGTCGACTGCCAGGAGGGTACGACCATGGCCTCCAGACCGGCTCGCCAAGGTTTGGCTTTGGTCTCTTTTTTTTTGTTTTACTTGCTTCACATTTGGTTTTGTGTTTGCATCTCTGCATGGATGCTTCCTCAACACCTTAGCTCTCAATTTTTTTATGTGAGTTTGTTGAGTTAGAGTAGGTAAAAAAAAAGAAATCAGGTTTGTAGTCGTTGTATTATGCAGGAAAAGGAAATTACTTTCTAGCCAAATGCTGAAGACCCTCAATAGTAGTCAATACAGTTTCAGTTTCTCCTCCACTGCATCTCTTTGCCAATAAGAAAGAAATCTTCAGATATTTTGTGTTTTTTTTTTTTTTTGCATGAAAACTTTTTGGTATACCTTTTTCTTTTCCTCTATAATCGGACATGGGTTCTCCTCCTTGAGCTCAGTGTTTGGTCTTGGAAGCTGATTTGGCGTTGGGAAAAAGGGCGGCCAGTAGAGCACCATACCCACTTCCCTCAAGGCTCCTTCATGTGACTTGGTGCTAGACTTAGATCTGGTGCTTGGTTTACCATATGGATGTTATCTGTCGAGCTGGTTTGCCCGAGTGGTTAAGGGGGGAAGACTTAAGATCTTCCGCACAAAGTGTGTGTGGGTTCGAACCCCACAACCAACATTCTAAATCTTCTTTCATTTTACCCGAACTCAGGCTTTTAGTTAGGTTTTGGGTTCGACCTTCAACCTACTCACAGATTTACCCTCGGCCCTTTGTTAGAATGTTGTTGAAAATGAACAACCCTTGGATCGATAGCTGTAGTTTACAAATGCGTAGTGCAAAGGAAAGGCTCCCATAAATTTTTGTTTTTAAATTTATGTTTTTAAGGCGTCTAGTGCATGAATGGATCCCCTTGCGGGATTCTCCTCCACTTGGCTTGAGTTCTTGGTGCATAGGCTTGTGTAATCGGAACTTGTAATTAAACCTAGAGCTGGGCCTTGGACGTGTTTTGCACAATATTCTTCCCTCACGGGCTTCTTCTCCTCTTGGCTTGTCACTTGGTGGTTTGTTTTGATGCGTTCTGTGTAAACTAAGCTCCATCATGGGTGTCTCTTCATGACCTAATTACTGGTCTTGTCATTGGGTTTGATGTTGTGACTAACTTTTGTTTTAAAGTGCTACATCTCTCATGGTAATTGCTAATTGTTGATGCAGGTACTTTTGACTCGACAGTTGTAGAATTGGATAATGGCCTTGGTTTGGCACATTGAAATCTAACTTGTGGTGATTTTGATAGTAGTGGTTGTCATTTGCTTGGCTCGTGTCTTGGAGATTAGGCCTGAAACATTAGATTGGGACTCGGGCCCATTATGTTTATAATCCCGAATTTAAACCGTGTTATAAGCCCAAGAGCAGAGGCCTTTTTTGTAGGAGCTGAAGATTGGGCATGCGTGCCCAATAGTTTTGGAGGAAAAAAAAAAAAAATCTGGGACTGAGAGGTTTGGCGCATGCGTTGGGCTTGTGTTGGTTAATGTGTTGACTTGTGGACCTTCATTTTGGCATACATAGTTTACTATTTCTCTCAGCTGCAAGGTCAAATTGTCTCTTGGTTTTGCCTTGAATTTCTCATCTATCCCCTTCAGAATTGATATTTTTCTATTTCATTACTGTGGTGCTTCGCATTTTCTGAGTGGTGCTTTTAAATTCTGTTATTTTTAGTTGTTGATATCTGCTGAAATGTTATCATTGGTTATTAACCTATTTCACTTTTGATCAGTTATACTCGGTTTCTCCTTCTCTTATTTTTCTTTTCCTTTATAATCTGTTAGGTTCCTCTACTTTCATCCTTTTGTCTATCTTTTGTGATTTTTTGGTCATTTTAACCCCAAAGTATTTCATTGTGGTTGCTTCATTTTTTGGGCCGAAGGTAGGGTTTTGGGATCAGTTTAATGGTTTACTAGGCACATAACATAGCTTTTAGTCAAGAGTCAAGAGGATGGGTAGGTAGGTAGGCCCTTGGCCCCAGATTTTAAACTAGATGCTCTGATACCATGTGTAAGGTCTCTCGAAATAGAGCCTTATGAAACATAATTTAAATATAGAAATGTTATCCTAAATTCTTTACAGTTCATTATTTAGCATATAACAACTCACTGTTCAACATAATTTAAAATTTAGCAGCATGAAAATGAATAACATATTCAACATAGTAAAAAAAAATGAACAACAAGAATAATGATAATACATACCTCTAACTGATGTTGTTGCTGTTCTCCAACTCTGCCCAAGCTAAAGTTATGCCCAAAAATAACTAACCTCCCAGCCAGCTAGGAACAACCTATCCGACTCCCTAGCTCCAGGATTCCTTACGGTTTCCTGGTCCTCAAGCAAGCTGCCAGGAAATCCATAAATACAGATCTAGTCCCCCAAAACTCCCTCCCTTCCTTCTCCTTCTCTCATGTGAAAAATATTACCCCCCCCAAAACAAAGAAGACCCCCTTCTCGATTGTTTCCCCTTGCCTTCTCCTCCTTTCCCTCATTATTCACTGCCTTATCCCCCCATTAAGTCTCAACCACATTATCCCCCTTTCCATTAATGGGTCCATCTACCGATACACTAAGTTTCCAAAATGAAAATTAATAATTTATTAAACTAAAATTCATTAAATAAATATTTAATCATGAAATTAATTAATTAAACTAATATTCATTAAACAAATATTTAATCATGAAATTAATTAATTAATTAATTAAACTAATATTCATTAAACAAATATTTAATTAATTAAGTAGGGTTGTTGCACATTGGCAGTCCTAACACAAAATCCATGCTTACCGCATCCCACGGCCTCTCTGGTACTAGCAATGGTTGATACAACCCTGTATTTTGTCTTTTCCCCTTCGTGTGCTGGCAAATTCTACATCTGTTGACAAATTTCTTGACATCCGTCCTCATCCCTGGCCAATAATACAAACTTTTCAATTGCGCAAATGTTTTGTCATGGCCGAAATGTCCAACCAATCCTCCACTATGTTTTTCCTTTAGAAGGTTCTCTCTCATAGAACTCTTTGGGATACACAACTGATTTCCTTTCAATAACAATCCATCCTGAATCAAGTATTCAATCCATTGGCTTCTATCTCTCAGAATAGGATTCTCACATGCTTCATAAGTGTCCTTGAAATCTGAATCATCTCTGTACATTTCCTTAAGGCTATCAAAACCTAACGTCTTCACACAAAACTCCTACAGAATTAAACATTTCCTGCTCAATTCTGCATAAACGAAAGTTCTTCATAAATTCAACCCATTTTGCATGTTTCTGGTTCAATTTTTCATTTCTAGTTATAAAGTCTAAGGCCTGGTTGTCGCTATACAAAATGAATTCTTTCTGAACCAAGTAGTGCCTCCATTTATTCAGTACTTGTATGACTGCATAAAACTCCTTATCATACGTGGAATAATTTATCTTGGCATCGTTCAACTTCTCACTGAAGTATGCAATTGGCCTATTTTGTTGACTTAAGACTGCTCCAATTGCAAATCCACTTGCGTCACATCTCACTTGAAATGTCTTACTGAAATCTAGCAAAACCAGAACAGGTTGTCCAATTATCTTCTCCTTTAACAACTTGAAACTTTTCTTCGCTTCTTCTGTCCAATGAAAAGATTTATGTCTTTTCTTGACTGTGTCCATCATTGGTGCAAATATTCCACTAAAATTTCTGATGAACTTCCTGTAAAAACTGACTAGTCCATGGAAGCTTCTGACTTGAAAGATATTCCTTGGTGACGACCATTCTTTGATTTCTCTTACCTTTTCATGATCCATATTCAACTCATTCGAAGAGACCACGAACCCGAAATAAATGAGTTTTGTCTTCATGAAAGACAACTTCTTCAAATTTATCAACAGTTTCTCTTGCTGCAACCTCCTCATTACTAGAGTTAAATGTCTCAAATGTTCTTCCTCGGTCTTACTGAAGACCAATATATCATCAAGATACACAATTACAAATTTTGCAATAAAATCTCTCAGGACTTCGTTCATCAATATCATAAAAGTACTTAGCGCATTTGTCAAACCAAATGGCATGACAATCCATTCATACAGTCTTCCATTTGTCTTGAATGTTGTCTTCCATTCATCACCTTCCCTCATTCTAATTTGATGATATCCACTTTTCAAATCAATTTTTGAAAAAAACTTTGCTCCACTAAAGCAATCCATAAAATCATCCATCCTGGGTAAAGGAAATTTAAACCTGATGGTGATTTTATTTATAGCCCTCGAGTCTGTACACATACTCCATCCACCATCCTTCTTTGGACTTAACATTGTTGGCACAACGCATGGACTCAAGCTTTCTCTGATTAACCCTTTGTCCATCAAATCCTGGACTTGCTTATTAACTTCTTCATTCTCCTGCGACGTCAATCTGTACGCTTCTTTGTTTGGTAAACTCGCCCTGGTCTAAGGTTGATGTGATGGCTTATACTTCTAATGGGCAGCAACGAACAAGGTAAATCGTCCACCACAATATCAACAAAATTCTCCAGCAGTTCCTGAATCTCCTCGGGTAGATCATCTATTGAGGTACTAATCAAGATGACTATAGGTTTTCTCACCACATCAAACTGCATTTCTTCATCTTTCTTGACTTCATCCAAAAGTTCCTTCCCACTCATGAGAAGTATAGTATTTCTGGTTTCTTATTTCACCTTCTTGTCTTCAATTGGCAGCAACATATGCGTCCTACCATTCTTCTCCAAGGTGTATGTGTTCATTCTTCCATCATGAATAACATTTATGTCATATTGACAAGGCCTCCCCAACAAAAGATGACAGACATCCATGGGAACAACATCACATAAGATCCCATCTCTATATTCCCCTATCTTAAATTCAACTAGACACTATTTAGTGACAGTTACTTGATGTCCTTTCTGTAACCAAAAAACCTTGTATGGGCTTGGATGTGCAACTGTCTCCAATTCCAACTTTTCCACCATTTTTGTGGATACTATATTATTTTTACTTCTACTTTCAACGATCACCTTGCATACCCTATCCTTGGTCTTGCAAGTAGTTCTGAACAAACTATTCCTATGGACTGGATTCTCTATCTCTTTCTTTGGCTTCAAGAGAATTTTCCTCATCGTTAAGGATCTTCCGCCTTTTGCATCTTCTGCCTCAACATTTCATCTTTGCGCTTCTGAAATCTGAGCTTCGCCTCCTCCATCCCTTATTCTATCAGGACATTCAAAATATTTGTGTGCGATCTTTCCACGGACAAAACACTTTATTTCACCTCCTCTGCCTCTTCCTCTTCCTCTTGTTCGAGGAAAAGTGTTCCTATTGGCATATTGTCCTCCTTGTGAGCTTCCTCCCCTTTCTGGGTGGTTATGAGGTTTATTTTCTTCATCCTTGGGCTTCTGTACTTTGTCCTAGGCAATTTCTTTGCCTCTTCTCTGACTTCTACCTTTGCCCCTTTGACCTTACTTTCAGGCCAATTTCACTTCTGTCTTTGAAGCAATCTGATAATAATCTTCAACATTCCTAATTGTCACCATGCTCATCTCATCTTGAATCTCATATCTCAGGCCATTCATGTATCTGGTGAATTTTTCATCATCACTCTTGCGATGACTAGCTCTGATATTAAGTCTGTAAAACTCTTCAGTGTATTCCTTCACTGCAATCCCTTTCTGTCTCAAATTCTGCATTCTTTGAAATAGATTAATTTGGTAATCCCTGGGTATGAATTTGGCTTTCATCTTGGAAACCATCTAGTCCCAGCTTTTGATTCTTTGTTTTCCTTTGCAAGGCCTGTCAGCCTGCAGTTCATCTCACCACAGTGTTGCATGCCCTTTCAGTCTAGTGACTGCGTGATTTACTTTCTTATCTCCTTCAATATCCTCATAGTCGAAGTATTTATCTAGATCTCTAAACCAATATAGCATCTCCTCAACATCTAAGTTTCCTTCATACATCAGGATGTTCATTTTTTCTCTAGCCCCTATTCTTGCAACAGATTTGAATAGATGTTCTTCTGCAGCATCCTCGGCTACAACTTCTTCTTCAGCTTCGGCTTCGTTTTTGCTTTTAGCCTCACTTATATCTACAGTATCAGGTGTTCGCCTATGTGTTGTCTCCATAACATCCAATCGAGCACGAAGTTCTTTCATTTCCTTTTCCATGGCTGGATCGATCATGGGTCTCTCTTGACATCTCCTTGACGACATTGTTTCAATCTGTCTACGCAGAATTCAAATCACAAATTTCCTTCTGTCCTCTCTCTCGCCCACAGAAAAAAATGATTGTAAGCTCTGATACCACCTGATGCAGCACCCCTACCTCAACCAGTTCTGCTTGACCTCCCGGTCTTTGGATCTTCCTATTTCCCTAAGCTGAAATGGCTCTTTAGTTCCCACTGGAACTTTCAATGCATATAAAACCACAAGTCCTTCTAGAAGTTATGCTCGCGCGAACAAGAACTAGGTGCAAACCCCTAATCCGTGTGACCACTGGCATGACCACTGACTTAGTCCCAAATTCCTCTTCAAGTTCACGACTTCGCATTTCACGATTTCGAGATTCCTGCTGCGAGTCACCCCGACTCCTCTGATTCCTGAAAACCCAAAATGGGTTAATGATCCACTAACTCCTCCCTTATGCTTCCACCATATGACGCCCAACCAAATCTTGGGGCCTCACTTCCAAGCGCGTCGGGATTTTGTGACTCGTGAGTTCGCGATGCGACTCTTCTCTGTTTCCCCGAAGTCCAAACTCGTGACCTCCTTGCTACAAATCAACGTTCCTAAACCTCCTGAGATCTGGTGGTCCAGATCACGTCGGGATTTCGCGTATCGGGGATTCTCAAAAACAAGTTCCTCCATAGTTCTGACTTCCGATATGTCGATATCTCAGAGCGCCCAATCAATGACTCTCGTTCCTCCAGATCCAATTACTGCTAATCCTCCCAAGCTTGCAAGTGTTGAAAGACACTCAACCTTAACCTCCCTGCTGATCCACTGGATCCAACGGTCCACGGAAAATCAGTGTTTCTCCCTCTGAGAAATTCAACCGTCCGTTCAGGTTCTCGAAGACTCCTGGCCAAATAACTTGGTGTCTTTCCCTCCTGAGCTTTGTTTCCGCGAGATGAATTCGACCTTGTCTATCCTACAAACTTTCCAAGTCTCTATCCCTCTTGAGCTTGATTCTTGCTGCAAACTCAAGGTTTCTAAGGGATTCTTGCATGCACTCCTTGCAGACTTTCACGATAATCTCGGATTATCGGATGTCTCCAACTCTGTGCACTCCTTGCGACATAATTTCTTTAACCTCTCACTTCGGTTACAAAAGTACAAGACTTCAAACAGGCCTATGCACACCTTGCATGGCTCTGTGCTATACTTGCACTTATGTTGGTATGAGAACAACTGTATCTCTCCTGAGATTTTCTGAGGTGAAACTCAGAATCTCATCAAAACACTCCTTGCGGACCTTCACTACACTCCTTGGATGAATTATCAGGAAGAGAAACAATTGAAACTCATACTCTCTCTCTCACAAACTTCATACATTCAACATGAAATCATACATATAAACCATTGAAACAAATGCATAACATAGCATATAAGCAAACTGTAAACATACCCTTCAATAGATGCAAACAGTATCCATAACAACACCATGAAATTGAGTCAAATCATTCTTATATTAACTCAAGTGCTTTTGTACATGGGTTATATAGCAACATCTATCTTCTTATACAACTTCTACAGTCTTTGTTCTTCTTTGCTCTCTCTTGCTCTCTTTTTCTACATCTTATAATGAGAATAATAATCATACAATACCTCTATGAGGGATCTTTATTGAGCTTTCCCTCCTACAACTCTAAGCTATCTTATCACAATAAAGACTACAACTACTTTACATTGATTACATTAAATATCTCTAACCAACAGATGAGAGCAATGCTCAAGATCTGTGTTACAATTCCCAAAATATTTAAGAGCACTTATGTCTCTCCAGATATTACATTAATGTGCCTTCCTTTTGAAATTCAAAATATCTTCAAAATGTGCGTTGGTGTGTATCCAACTTTCTTTCGCTTGCGCTCGCTTGCGATGCTCCTTCATCAAAAAGACTTTAACGACATGCGCAACAATATCCAACAAACATGCATAGTCTAAAGATTCAATTAAACGATAATTAAGTATACACAATGGAAATACATTCATATACATGTAAATGATACCATAACAGAAAGCACTTATCTTTATGAAAGATGACACCAATTGGCTGCAAATTAAGGATGTTCCACCCGACCGTAGACACTACTGTTCCAAATCTCAACAACAACGTCACCCCCGAGCCAAGGCTATGAATCCACAAGGATGGTTCCAGAGTGTTACTTGGCTTCCCAAACCAGTTAGCACCCAAGCTCTAACATGCTTCCCATCTCTCACAACAATCCAAGTACCCAACTCTCTTCTACCCAGCTTGCACCACCCGAGAGAACGAACCTCCACCCTTCTCTGACACGCAATGCCTCAGGCAATCCTTCTCCTTATTCGGGCTCCAACACAACTGGTCCAGAATCTCAATGCTGGAACTCTCAGGACTCGCAGTTGTGAGTAGCGTTGGACACAGGCCAATGCATCTCAGACATGCGGCCTCAGGTCACGACTGGATCACACCAGCGACCACTACAACCAACTATCCTATGGATAATCTTTAGCAGTTTGGATTCCTTTCCTCGAGCCAAGACGCGGATGGCAGATGGATCAATGAATGGGTAAGTAGGTGCATGGAGGTGCGTGCATGAAAGTGCGTGAGGAATAGAATGGTGCGAATGCAGAAGTGAAGGAGCAAACAAGCCAATGACCAACCCCCCCCAATCAGACCAGAGGTGGGTTTAAGTAATTTCAGGGGGAATCAAGAACCTCCTGGCCTTCCCCAAGAATCTCACTTAACCGATCCCCTCCCTTAGACAAAAAGGGTAATTAGAATAGGAATAAACACTTAGCCCCTCAAGCCCCCCTCTCTTGTGGAATCATAGCCCCCTATAACTCTATTCCTTGTCCGTCTAGCAGCCAGCCATGTATTTATTATTAATAATGATAAAAACATTACATGTCTTGGGCACACTGACCTTTTAATAATTGTTTTGGGCACTCTAGCCTCTCAGCATTGTAACAATACATTATTTAAAATGGGGGTTCAAAACTTGGGGTGTTACACTCCACAAGAATGTGTTCTCCTTGTAGTTAAGGTAGATCAATAAATTGTTATACAAGGTCCATATTTAGCGAAGCACCTTCAACTTATAATATATGTTTTGAATTTGGTTTCACGCTAAATTCGTTTCAGTTGATGATTTTTTGTATCTCATCGTTGAAATCAATATAAATGATTAATTTATTTCATATCATTTCTTCAATTAACTAATGAACTGAGTCAGTTTTCATAGTATTATCATTGAAATCAATGCACCTTATTGTTTTATGATATATTATTATCAATGAAATCAATGTACCCTATTGTTTTATATATCATTGTTAAAATGAATACAACTACTTGATTATGATAAATCATTTTTATTGTATCGTCACTTAAATCAATGCATATTTTTTTTCATTAAATCAATGCAACAAATTTATCTAAATTAGAGAGCACAACTAAGATAGTTCCCTTAAAAATCTCTCCAAGAATATCTCAGAGAGCACAACTAGGATAGTTCGCTTAATATTTAATGCCATTTTTTTCAGCATAGATCCATCTTAACCCTTAATAGTTCACTTAATATTTAATGCTATAGTATTATCACTGAAATCAATGCACCCTATTGTTTTATGCTATATCATTGTTAAAATGAATACAACTACTTGATTATGCTAAATCCCTTTTTGTTGTATCATCACTTAAATCAATGCATATTTTCTTGCTCTAAATCATTTATCATTGTGTTAATGTTCTTCCTATCATTTCTTCAATTAATTAATACATTGAATCATTTTTCATAGTATTATCACTAAAACCAATGTCCCTATTACTCTAAATAGTAAATAGTAATAGTAATAGTAAACAATAAATACCAAAGTAATAGTAATATTAAATAGTAAATACTAAAGTAATAGAAGTAATAGTAAATGTTAAAGTAATAGTGAATTTACTAAAGTAATAGTAATATACTAAATTAATAGTAAATATGATATATATAATAGTGTGTAATTTTAAGTGACTTTATTTAAAAAAAATTCTAACATGGACTTCTCCCCCATACTAGGCATAGAAAGCCTCTCCCACAATAATTTTTGGGAAAAATTATTGTATATATATAATTTGAAAAACATTTTAACTTTGCATTACATATATTTGTTTTGTATGATAATAAATATTTTATTTCATTTTATTATACAAAATTAATATTTATAATGCAAAAGAGTAAAAGTAAAATGGGTTTTTGGATCGATTATTTATAATGCAAAAGAGTAAAAGTAAAATCAGTTTTTGGATATATTTCCTTGTAGGACCTTTTTCTAGGCCTCTCTCACTTGTTCTTAGGTTTCTCTATAGTTGTGCACCTACAAATTTGGATTCCCTTTATGTTTTTTCTGCTCCATTTTGGAGATTTGAGAAATGGATTAAAAGAAGAAGCATGGTTGTTTTTTGGTAAATAGTGCATAGGGCGAGGGTGTTGGTGTGGGAAATCTGGATATAAACAAGACTTCACTTATAGATAAAATGATGCCATTGAGATATGTCGAGGACTAACGTTTTAGAGAGGGTTTTGACAAGACATGTTCAAATAATGTTCTCTCGATTAGATATAGCACCTGCCAAAAATGTATTACATAGGTTATTGAGAAGAAAATAGACAAGCTTACTCTTGGTAATTTGGGTTTTTTTTCATGATCATAACTAGTCAAAAAATTCAACGATGTCATAAATTCTGATAAAAGAAAATCACCAAACAAAAACATCATTAATCATATTTATTAGTTTTTTAACAAACTTGTTGGAAGGTGAGAAGAATACATATCCATGAACAAAATCAAACCCAACGAGCATTTGTATGTGAAAACACTAAATTTGTGTATATATATGTGAGAAGGGTCATCGGGTGGAGTTACCATGTGAGAAGGAAGGTGGAATGAAATTGAATATTAAAGAGGGAACAAGTGGAATGAAATCAAAGAGTAAAGGGATAAAAGAGAATTAAATAGACTTGTTCATTTCAAGCACAACACTTCACCTTATCCCCATATAAAATTCATTCATTTCATGCTCAAGATCATTCATTACTTTCTCATCAACTAGGTTAATATATATTCTTATATGTGAAATTATGTCTATAACAAACAAAACAAGCTACAAAAATTGGCTCTTGTGATATTCAAATACAGTGCTAAAAGTTTTATTGGCAAGGATGACAATGGGATCTCCGTGGAAAATCCTCATGCTTGTAGCGATGGCGAGCTTCTCTCCCTTTGCTACACTTTACCACGAGGGGAGGATGCAATGGAATGGGTGTGTGGCTCTACGTTGCTCTATCCAATACTACCCTTCTCTTTCTCTTGCTCAACTTATATTTCAAAATACATCGACGACGTTACAACATCAACAAATATCTGTATGTCCAACACAAGAACACCAAGAAGCTTTGACTGAGAACGCATTCAACTGATGATCTCTTCTACAACTAAAACTTGCAAGATTAGTGTGGCTAGAAAACTTTATAGTAACTTGCAAAACTCGGTCATGCGTCTCATATTTTACATGGATTTTGAGAATGTGTAGTGTTTGTTGTATATCATATTAAGCGTCACATATCCATCCATGTCATTATATATAAATTAAATAACAGGTTGAGGGGAATACAAATCAATGAGGCAGTGGGGAATACAAATCAATGAGGCAGTGGGGAAAATCTGATCTGATCGAATATGAGGCAGTGGGGAAAATACAATCAAATTGGATATGGAAAATATTGAAGTTAGACAAGGAAATACTCGACAAAAAAGTGGTATAGGGAGGCCAATCCAATGGACAACAAATGAGGCAGGGGATATGTGGAGACCAAAGGTGCCAACAATATTGGTTGACGAGTTTTTCCAGTTGACAAGTTTCCAACAAAATTTATCCTAAGTACATGCCTTCAGCATAAATATTTACATATTATTGTACTACAATAATAGTTTCATTAATATTTTTTTAAGTATGGAAAAGTAATATAACATATTAAATTTTATTAATATTTTTTAGGTATGGAAAAGTAATATAACATATTAAATTTTATAAGTTGCAATATTGATTTTTTTTACTTATAACTTGCTAGAGTAACAAATAGTTAAGGTGGAAGCCACGGAAGCTAAGGTGGTGAACTTCCTCCAAATTCTTGTGTCCATGCATGGTGCCTTGTTCCAGGATCCTGAGGAAGCTATCCCAGAGGGGGACCCCGAGTTCGTTGGGGACGATGATCATCATCCTGTGACGAGCCCACCAGTCATGAGTAGGGAGAAGGAGAGGAATGAGGACGATGCCAAGAAAGCTAAGCGCAACCAGGAGGATGACGAGCAATGGAGCGACGGGACAATGTACATCGAGGAAGAGCCTTGGCCCGGCGACCTTCCAGCCACCTGGCCAAGCTATCCGCCAGGTGTCTAAGTTTACATTGTCTAGTTGTCCAGGTGTCTAAGGTTTTAATGTCTAGGTTTAGTATGTAATTCTCAGACAATTTCGTACTCTTTTTCAATTTGCTCATGACTTAATAGTCCAATGCTTAGCGGGTTGGTTGGACTGGTTTCCTCATAGCTGGGGCAGTCCAGTAACTGCGGCCCGGATAACTCTGTATTTTGCTCTGGTTTTTGGCAGCTTTTAATATATTTACACTCTTATTTAAAAAAAAAACAAATAGTTTACCTATTTTTATATGGATTTAGTAATAAAGTAGATATATGGATTTAGTAATAAATGTTGTATATTTTTAAACATATATTTTAACAAGTGAAATTAGTAGAAAAGTTGCTTATATCTACCTTTTATAAATGTTTTAATGTAGTAGTTGTATGTAGTCCAAAGTTAAAAGATAAAGTAATTATGAAATACTCGAAACTTGCAATAATGTATTACTTATGCATAGCCTAAAAGAAAAATAGAAGTGGTAGTGGCTACTTCATGTCTTTAAAAGATGAAGTAAAATTGGACACAACTAGGTGTTAGTAACTATTGTAAATGTCATAAGTATAGATTGGAATCTTCAAAAAAAATTTAAAATAAATTATGAATACAATCTATGGCATGTTAATCCTATCAATAACACTCCAAAGCATGATCAAACTAGAACATGCGTGCTCTTCTAGACTTTAAGTAAGAAACTTTCAAAGCTATCTAATATCACCTAATTAATTTAAACCTTAATAATAACAATAATAATATTGTATATTTATAATTAGATAAATAATGTTAATGTTTTCGGAATGGGCTATTAGATCCCATTTATATAGTTTATAATAATAATATTATGACCATAAACCATAATTTTGATATTTCATGGTCGAAATGGATTCATAACTTATCCTACCCTTATTTCGTAACATCGAGATTCCCTTACCCTTATTTTCATAACATTGACATTCATAACTTATATTTCCTTTTATTTTCTCTTTTAACTTATGTAGCCTTTTATTACTTTGATGATATTCAGAGCCATAAATTCATGTATAGAATCATAAATCAATTGTACTCAGTACTATGAAAGATGATGATCCTCCCTTCATGTTTCACAACTTTGAGCAGTAACAACATTCTTCTATATGAAGAGTTGATTGTGACTCAAAACCATAAATCATTTACTTATTATTCAATAAATGTAGTAGAAGAGATGGGCTTGTGAAAAACATAGCTCTTGCAAATATGATGCAAGATATTCAAGACCAATTCGTGGAATGGGTTTTTAGATTCCGTTAATATAGCTTTAAACATTGAGATTATCAAATATCATGATTTTGCAAAGTTGTGGTATGATGCATTTGATAGTAAACTTTCCATGGATGTTTATGGTGGGTGTAAGTATAATCTTGATAAATTGTTTGACACTTGTGAAATTGTGGGTGATTCACAATAGTTATCTAATGGCTATAAAGTGACCAATTGTTCGTATGTGGGCACTAATATATTAGGAGGAAACCTTCAACTACCTGAAGTCTATGACAGGGCTTCAGACATTAACATTGTTAGAAAATTTGAAGGGAACATTTGTAAGAAGTTGAAAGAGAATGTATTGTAGTTGGGGAAAATGACAATGGATAATAATAAAAAATGAGTATCATAAAACTTGTTACAATTAAGTTTGATCAAGTTAAAAAAAAATGTTTATGTTTCATTCTTATCTCTCCATTTAAATATAAATGAAAATTATTTATCATTACATTTAAAATGGTCACCACAACCATATTATTTTTACGAGTTTCTTTGTTAACTAAATTAAAAATATGCCGAATCAATAATTATAAATACATATTTTACCTCAACATTATACTAATATTAATTGTACTAACTTAATTAATATATAGTATTTAATTTAATTAATATATAATATTTAAAAATATTAGATTAAAAATGTTATAAATGACTCGCTATGATAAACAGTTTGTGATAAACAGTTTTATTCGCAATGTTATAAATGACTCGCTATTTCTTAAAGGTATATACCCAATTTGTAGAGTGATTTTATAAGGACCATGTCTTCTTAAGTTTGTAATAGACACTTTCTTGAATCAACTTTTTTTAAAGTAAGAACCAAACTTTGTATCCAATTTGGAAATAATGTGAAGCACTTTTCTTGTCCAATTCTGCATTTTGTTTTTGTGTTACTTGTGTGCTTTGAAGTATTCATAACACCTTTATATGAAATTTTTCTAGATTCCTTTTGTTTTTCACTTAATTATTTGTGCATTTTGTGATACTTGTGTAATTTGAAGTACTCATAACACTTTTACATTCAATTTTTGAAAATTCCTTGTGTTTTTTACTTGATTATTTTGTTGGTGTTACACATAAAAAAATGTTTTCCTTCTATTTTTCACTTGATTAATTTGTTGGTGTCACGCAAGAAATGTTTATGAAATTTTATATGGTTTCAAAGGTTGAAAATCCATATAAATTTAAAATGGAAAATATGACATGGAAGTGTGGATGGTGGAAAATGTGATGTGAAAGTGTGGATGTGAAAATTATAAGGATTGTAAATGAAATGAAATTTTTTCCCATTTGGATAGAGTGTTGATTGTATATGCAAAAATCATGTATATGTAAAAAGCATGTATCAAGAGTGTTGATTGTACATACAATTGTGATTTAACTCCTTCCATTTTTCGAAGATGTAAAGAGCATGTATGAAGATGTGATTAAGTGCCCCCATTTTTCCAAAAGTTTGACAATGTAATGTTGTAAAGCATGTATCAAGAGTGTTGATTGTATATATAGATGTAATTTAACTCCCATTTTTCAAAGATGCAAAGAGCATGTATGAATATGCAATTAAGTGCCTCCATTTTTCCAAAAGTTTGACAATATAATGTTTTAAAGCACATATCAAGAGTGTTCATTGTACATATAGATGTGATTTAAATCCTTCCATTTTTCAAAGATGCAAAGAGCATGTATGAAGATGTGATTAAGTGCCTCCATTTTTCCAAAAGTTTGACAATGAAATGTTGTAGAGAATTGAAGTGTAGTACAAAATAATCATTGTAAAAGTGTTGATTGTACATACAGATGTGATTTAACTCCCATTTTTCGAAGATGCAAAGAGCATGTATGAAGATGTGATTAAGTGCCTCCATTTTTCCAAAAGTTTGACAATGTAATGTTGTAAAGCATGTATCAAGAGTGTTCATTGTACATACATATGTGATTTAATTCCTTCCATTTTTCGAATATGCAAAGAGTATGTATGAAGATGTGATTAAGTGCCTCCATTTTTCCAAAAGTTTGACAATGTAATGTGGTAGAGAATTGAAGTGTAGTACAAAATAATCATTGTAAAAACCTATAAATATGAGTTAAGAGCCCTAAAAGCATTATGCATTATCAATTTTAATCTATGATATAAATTTGTACTTTTTGCAAAACCTATCAATTTTAACCTATGGTATAAACTTGTACATTTTGCAAAACCTATCAATTTTAACCTATAGTATAAACTTGTACATTTTGCAAAGCCTATCAATTTTAACCTATAGTATAAACTTTTACATTTTGCAAAACCCATAGATTTATATCAATAATGTGTGAAGTTGTCTAATTAAAACCACATATCTTAACCATATTACAAACCTTTCTTAAAAATTTCTTTCATGTGACAGCTTAACCATCTTCTAACAAACATATCTTACATATCTTTTATCCTTTCTTAAAAGTTTCTTTCATGCTGCAGCTTAACCATCTTCTAACAAACATATCTTACATATATCTTTTATCCTTTCTTAAAAGTTTCTTTCATGTGGCAGCTTAACCATCTTCTAACAAACATATCTTACATATAT
>SNQJ01S0012136.1:83834-102690 GCA_010110895.2 Picea sitchensis
GTGTATGTGTGTGATTGTTTATTTCTTACTGCTCATTATTGGATAATAATTCTACATTGATATAACATTTGAAGAAAAAAGATTATAATTATGCTATTACTGATTCACCCCACCTCTTAGTAATCCAACAGTATTTACTTCTATCTCTATATTTATTTTATCATCTGATATGTTAAGAAAATTACATAAATAATGATTTTTTCAGCAAGCTTTTATTTATAAAAAAACAACCTAGGCACTTGTAAACGATAATTGTGATTTATGATACTAATTTTGATGGCTATAAATCTAGGGTGATATTCCCATCTATATTTCTTTAGCCAAGAAAGATATGAAAATGATTGAGTAAGATCATTTCATATCTTTTCCTCAACATTTATTTGACGACCATACCGGGGAGATCTTCAATATCTCTCTGGTTAATTTTTATGCTTGATTAGCATCGAATACATCTATTTTTTCTGATATTCATTCTTTGACTGTTTTGTTTCTTAATGACTATGCATGTTGCAAGGCAACCCAATATTGATATCGGTGTTCAAGATCAGACCAACATTGCTTTGAATTTGTTCAACACCATTTTAGACACTGCCAATAATGGAGCTGAGCTTAATCATTCATGGGCAGCAATTGAACGAGATATTAGTGCCCAAGAACGTTGGGAAACTAGATGTAGATAGCGTAGAAATCAATAGTAACCTTCTTGTTCCTTCAGGTTTGTACTTTCTTTAATGTCTTATACTCTCTTATTTCTAGAAGAAGAAGAGGCTTATCACCTGAAATTAATCCTATTGCTGAAATAGGAAGAAGGAACATTGTGTTATCAACCCAACAAAGTTCTCTAAGGAGAACTTTGTCTGATTCATCCAGTTCATCTTTCTCTCCCTCACCTATCATCCACAATATGAGATCTAGTGGTGGCTCTGGTGGCACTGGAAGTGCTTCCTCTTCTCAGTCTTTAGCTTCGTCAGTGATTGGTAGCTTATAAAGCCACCATATCCCTATCCAATCTACCACAAATCCCACCAAAGTCATTAAAAAGTATGGGATTTTTCAGTTTGAAGAAGACGCCACAACCACACTGTGGCATGTGTCCTCTCCTCTTAACCTAGCACCTGCTACTCGTCCACTTCCTAAATTCAAGGAGCATCTCCCTAGGTTTTCGGGAAATAAGACTGTCACTAGATATGAACACCTAGTGGCATTTTCTAATGCTTGTCACAACATAGGAGACAATGAAAACAACACTTGCATGCACTTATTCATCAATTCCGTGGAAGGAAAGGCCGCGACCGATTTCTTTGACCTTCCTCCTAAGATTCTGTCTACTTGGGAGGAGTTAGTTTATTGGTTCAGATCCACCTATGGACAACTTAAAAACCCAACTAAGCAG
The DNA here is from genome assembly GCA_010110895.2 of Picea sitchensis. Lineage (NCBI taxonomy): Eukaryota > Viridiplantae > Streptophyta > Pinopsida > Pinales > Pinaceae > Picea > Picea sitchensis. The sequence continues at coordinate 85,228 of SNQJ01S0012136.1, forward strand.
TTACAAGAGTACAATAACATCACCTATAAGGATGGTGAGACCATCAATTCCTTCAACTTGAGTTTCACTAAGTTATACAATAAAATACATGAACTCATTCAACCTTAGAACCAAGCCTCTTTCATGCATTACTACAATGCATTACCTTCCCCCTATCATCATAGGCTTGAGGAAAAATCCATTGATAACCTTGGTTCCTCTCTACATACTTGTTTAGAGTATGAAGAACAACTCGAAAGAACAAGTCTTCCCCAGGGAAAATCGATTAAACAGACATACATGTCCACCCTCTTACAACTAGTACAAGATATTAATAATCGTATGATAGTGTATGAGAGAAAGGGAACCATCTCCCCTCTCACCCATGTAGCTTCACTCTCTTCTGCACCTTGCTTTAGGAATCCAATTGAAAATAATTTTCATCCTAAATCTATCTTGCCTTGAAGTTGGTTTAACTTTTGCGAGGAACACCACGAGGAAGCCACATGTGAGGTAAGGAAGAGTGCCAGAGAGAAGTTATTTTGTAAAAGACCAGAAACTACCATTGTTGTCCTAGATTTTGTAGAGACATAAGATGTCATGATCATAAATACCAAGAACAAATCCTACACTCCCAAAGGAAAATATGATCCTCCCCGCAATTCTTCTAGCCCAAGCTCATCATCACCAACTACTACGGTTTAGGTTCCTAAGGTTCCTCGTATTCAAGGAACAACTTCCTCTCTCCCCTCTTCCAAATACAATATTGTAAATCAGTTGGCCAACATTAAAGTAGATGACACCCTCCTGGACATGGTTGTCATCCCTGAACAACATAAACATCTTAAACAATTCATGGAAGGAAAAGCTTCCATTGTATCCAACCTCTATGAAGAGGTAAATGAAGAGGACTTGTATGTAAATAAAGTAGGTGCACATAACTTTAGATACTTTGTAAAAAATCCCCCTATTTATATTTCTGTAAAGATTATGGATAAGATCACCCATTTTTGCCTCATTGATGGCGGTTTAGGACCAAGTGTGATGTCAAAGATTATTATGGAAGAGCTAGGCTTGTCTTGTACAAATGAAAATGCTAGGAGCATGCTCTCTTATAATAGCCTACAACAAATGACCATAGGCAAGATTAAAGATGTGACCTTAGTTTTGTGCACACATCCTAAAATAAGGGCAACCCTTAGCATCCAGGTAATTGATATGCTAGTAATAAATTACTCAATCATATTGGGAAAAAATTGGAAATCTTTGACGGGTGGATACCTCTCACTCAACGAGACACATTTATCCGTTCCTCGGAATGGTAAAAACATTATAGTTCTTAGAGAGGGAAGTATTTCACCTTACATAGAAAGTGCCCCACAACCTAATGTGAACTATATCGAAGAGGACCTAGGGGTGTATTCCATCATTGTTGAGGAATATAATATCTCCTTGGAGCAGATTGATTTAGATGATGGTATGTGGCACATGCATTTTGATGGTTCATGCTCTAATGAAGGTAACAAAGCTGGCATTATCTTGATTTCTCCTGTAGGAAAAATCCTTAACTTTTCTTATAGGTTGGAGTTTGCTTGCACGAACAATGTCACTAAATTCAAATATTTATTATTAGGCATTGAAAATGCCTATAATATTGGTTGCGGTCACCTTTCAGTTTTTGGAGATTCCGAGCTTGTTGTGAACCTTGTACGTAAGATTTACTCTCCTAGCAACAAGTTTATGAAACGATACACCCAAACTATTTGGGCACTTATCTTGAACCTATTATCTTTCAACATCACTCATGTTAAGAGGGAATTGAACTCAATGTATGATCAGTTAGTTGTTTTTGCAACCTCTCCTAATCGACAACTTCTACCACACAGACCTGATTGTAATTTTCAATCTCTATATTGTCCACATATCCATGACAATAAATAATCTTGGAAGGTATTCTCTAGTGATGAGAGAATTCGTTCTTTCATTCAAAATGAACCCTATAAGCCCAAGGAAATCATATCCATAGAATATAACAAGATTCCTAAAGGCTTGACTCCTCTAGAGAGTTCATTTTCATTGAGTGATGTAGGCAATAAAGAGAAACAAAAAGAAGAGGAGTCGAAACAGAAGGTGGGTGAAATCATCTCCTTGAACATTGGGACACATGAGTCTCCAAAGAATGTTAAAATAGGTGCCCAATGTTCTCATGAAGAAAAAATGTAGTTTGTCGAGCTACTTGGTGTATTTCAAGATGTTTTTTCTTGTTCTTATGAGGATCTTCGTGGTTTTGATCCTGGTCTTATACAAAATGCCATCCCCATCAAGGAAGGCATAAAATCAGTTAGGAAAAAACAAAGACCTATCAACCTTGTACTGGAAGAAACTATTTGAAAGGAGTTGGAAAAAATCTTGAAGGCTAGAATCATCTTTCCGGTCAAGTATTCTGAATGGGTTTCAAATTTGGTCCCTGTTCGGAAATCGACTGGTTAGATCATATTATGCATCAATTTTCGCACATTAAATCGGGCCAATATAAAATATCACTTTCCTCTCACTAACATGGAAATGATTTTGCAGCAAGTTGTAGGGTCACAAATGATGTCCTTACTTGACGATTTTTCCGGTTATAATCAAATCAAGGTAAAAAGGGCACATAAATACAAAAACACCTTTATTACTCGTTGGGGTACCTTTGCTTATGAACGTATGACTTTTGGATTATCTAATGCAGGTGCCACTTTTCAAAGAGCTATACAAATAGCTTTCGATGATTTGATTGGAAAGATCATTCAAATTTACCTTGACAACTTAACTGTTTACTCTAAAATCCGATCAGATCATTTTGGTCATCTGAAAAGAGTTCTCATGCGATGTATGAAATTTGGCATCTCTCTAAATCCTTCTAAGTCCATTTTCAACATTACCGAAGGAAAGATCCTTGGACACATTGTATTCTATTCAAGAATAAGCATTGATCCCGAAAGGATTGTTTCCATCCTTAATCTGCCTGCTCCCACTTCCAAGAAGGAGGTTCAAGATTTTATGGGGGTTATTAACTTCATCTGTAAGTTTGTTCCAGATTTTTATATCATGTTTAAACCAATTCATAATCTTCTTAAGCAAGATCATTCTTTTTCTTGGACAAATGATGTCGAAAATGCTTTTGTAGGAATCAAGAAAGCAATATGTTCTGCACCAGTTTTGGCAAAGCCGAATTTTGATAAGGAATTTACGATATATACTAATTCCATTGAGGAAGCAGTTTCTGCTATCCTCATGCAAAATGACCAAGGTAATGAAAAACCAGTGGCTTACATGAGTCAAAGTTTGTTTGATTATGAATTTAAATATTCTTTTATTGAGAAACATGCTTTTTCTCTTGTTAAAGTTGTAGAAAAGTTTCACTATTTCATCTTAGGTAGGAAGATGTTGGTAAAATCCCCTTTACCTGCTGTCAATTTTTTTCTCTCACAGACTTATCTTTCAGGGAAGATTGCACATTGGCTTGCAAGATCCAGGAGCATGATTTCAATATCGTGACTTTTACCACTATCAAGGGACGTGACTTAGCCCTTCACTTAGCTCAACATGTTGAGAATAGTGAAGAAAATGATGAAGAGGATAGTTCCCTATCAGATCTCTTTTACATTAATAACCAGATCCTCCCTGTGTCTGAACATCCTTGGTATAAGAATTTAATTTACTATTTACAAAACCAAATATGTCTAGACAACTTAGACACTCATCAAAGGAGAAGGCTCTGTCTTGAATCCACAAGATACATCATTATAGGAGACTTCTTGTTTCGAAGATCTGCTGATGGTGTGTTGCTTCGCTGTGTAAACAATGAGGACGCACATAAACTATTGCAAGAAACTCATGGTTCTTCAAATTCGGTCATTCATGTAGGAGGCCATTTTTCTGCTAAAACCATTGCTTTCAAGATTATTAGAAAATGATACTATTGGCCTTCAATCTTTCATGACTCTTATGTTCTCTCCAAATCTTGTGACAAGTGCCAATTTGTTTTTAGGAAAGAATGCCTTTCATCCATGCCATTACAACCTATCCTCCCAGACTTTCCCTTTTCAAAGTGGGGATTGGATTTTATTGGTCCTATTAATCATCCATCTTCAGCAGGACAAGTTTTTATTTTGATAGCCACAAACTATTTTACAAAATGGGATAAAGATTTCCCACTTAAGAATTCAACACACAATCAGGTAATTTCTTTCCTTGAAAATAACATATTTTCCAGATTTGGTCTTCCATTGGAAATTATTACAGAAAATGGTCCCACTTTCATTTCTGCTAAGCTGACCCAATTTTTAGCTAAGTTGGGGGTTAAACATTTCACCTCATAAGCTTATTATCCCTAAGGGAATGGGCAGGATGAGTCTACCAAAAAAACTCCGGTGAGAATCATCAAAAGGATCATCGAAGATAAGCCCTGTCAATGGCACACTCTCCTCACTTACGCCCTTTGGGAAGACCAAAATACCGCCAAGGTAAGCACTGGTTGCACTCCTTTCCATATTGTTTATGGTCAAGAATCCCTCCTTCCTACCAAGTTGGAACTTTCTTCCTTAAGGTTGATGCTACAGATCGAAGAATTAAATTCTTATGATGTTTCGCAAAGGATAAATGCACTCCTAGCTTTGGAAGAGCAAATGATGTTTCCCTTGGATAATATAAAAGGGAGACAATAGAATGTTAAGAAGTATTTCAACAAGAGTGTCAAGACCGTCAAATTTAAAGTCAATAAAAAAGTACTCGTGTGGGATTCAACTCACGCTAATAGGGGAAGACATTCAATATTTCAAAAACTATGGCTAGGTCCTTTTAATATCACTTTTGTCTTGGGTACTAACTCTTACATTCTAAAATATTTACAGGAGTGATTGTTCTCCTACAACACTAACGATTCTCACTTGAAACATTATGTGGAACCAACTTGAAAAGTTTTAACGTTGTTTGTATTTTCTATATATTAGTAGTCTATCTCTGCTTTCATTTTTTTCACTATTTTTCATTTCTTTTTTTACAGTAGTTTGATTTATGTTTTTTTTTTATAAGCTTCATGCTACTTTTACAAATCTGTCATTTCATTTTTTGTTGTTTTAAATTTTATAATCTTAATTATGTCATGATTTTTATTGCTTTTTCATATTTTAGTTGATTTTGGTCAAGAATAAGATGTTGGATTAGTTATTCCACAGTGACACTCCTATAAGATATTGTTACTTGATAACAATCAAGCTTACATAGCTGTTACGATGTTCCCCCTGAAATCACTTGAATTTGTTATTTTCTTTCACTGCTTTCTTATAAAAAAATTGGTTATCTCCCACTTCTTCTTTCCATTTCTTCATCCATTTGAGAACTTAAAGGAGCAAGTCCATAAAATTTTATCCTTGAAGTAAAGAGTGGATTCTGGTTGAATGATTATGCATACAAGGATAAACCCCCTCATACTTAAATTTTTTTATGAGTTATTCCCAAATTCCCAGTCATTTTTCCATTAAATCCGCTCACTTCCCCCTGTTGCATAATCATCCTGGTTATATCTTCTTGATCTGTTGTTCTGGTATGCGAAACCATGTGTTCTGAGTTCTAAATCTGTTGGAAACAAATTTCCTTGTGGAGTCGCCATTTTGTTGACGATAAAAATCGCAATGAGGATTTCGCCCGCAAAGTATTGCTAAAAACCTATAATTTATAAGCTAATGATATATATAATACTAGTAGGTGGGACCCCCTTGTAGATTGGAAGATCAGAGATAGTCTTGTTGCACATTTCATGCTGATATTCGATGATGCTTACATAGTTCTACATGATTGATGGTAAAAAGTTGGTTCTATTTGCGATAAATGGCAGATGGATAATGCATGTTATGTGTTGGTTATGTTGCTCTAGACTCTAAATTCCATGTCATGATGGCTTATGTTAACTGTTATTACCTTTTCTATTAACGCCTTGATTCAGTACTTGTTACACCTGCACAAGATACATTTTAGTTACAACAAATAATAGCAATTGAAAAGGGACCTATGAAAAAAATCCAAGAAAGAGGACTATGCTATACTATTTCATACCATGCTATACTATATGAAATTGAAATTAAGGACATGGATGTTAGTCCTAACTAGAAATGTTAGTGGCTATACGATTTTATTGAGTTATATGAAGGCACGTTTGATATACATTATGGTATGTTCGAAAATGGATTGGGTGGCACATTTGGCAAGCAATGGATGTTAGTTTCGATGCAATGGATTAATGGAATGGGTTAATGTTGGATGGTTGGTGTGTACTACATAATTTAATGAGTAGAGGATGGATGTGATGTGCATTTACTGCAATTCACTCCATACCTCTCCCACTGGCCGTCAACCTAGCTTGGCTATTGTTCAATTGTTGTTCTTTGTGGTTAAGCTCTGATATTCAGGCAAGGAAGCAACTACTCGACCAAGCTCGCATTTTTAAGGCCATTTGATTACAAGTATGTTTTTTTTTCCATCCATGAACTCGCTCTAGTTATGAAATAAATATTGGCTTGGTGATGTATTGGTTTCTGTTTTTCTTAAAGCTGGCAGCTGTGTGAAATCATGGTGTTTCTCTCGAATGGTTGTTGTGTGGTATTCGTTTCAAATGGGAAATGGGATGGTTAAAGTCACGATTTCATTTACTATTATGTGTGGTGGAAGCCATGAAGGCTCTCTGTTGTCTCTATGAGTTTTTGTTGGAGGGTTTCATTCCATCTGGGCTTGCTGGCCGTCTCCTCGCAGTCCTTGTAACCATACCTGGTCGTATTTGTGGTTATGGTGTTGATGTGTAATTTTTGAACCACCTTTGGGTCACTGCATATCGTTCTCCACCTGGTCGTGGGATTGCTTTATGTTATTTTCACAGTCGGTTATGGTGGCTATTATGCTAAGAGGCTTGCCTTAGGGTGGGTTGCTATTAACTGGGCTCTACATTTTCTATCAGCATTGTTTGGATTTTTGGGGAAAACCATGAGGGTTATGCCCTGTGTGTTCTCAATGTTGTTTACTAGCCATTAAGGAACCTTTGCTCCTATGTTCATAGTCTCTCCTTCCTGAGGTTAGACTGTCACCCTATCATACGAGTTAAGGGTTATAATGCCCATGTGTCCACCGTGTTGTCATGAAGGGTTCTCACATGTTGTTGGTATGGTCGACTCCAGTCTCCCTATGTTGGTTCCACCAAGTGAACCCTTGATTATTCAGAGCCTAATTTTTATAAATTGAGCCAGTGATATCCTATCGGGTATTTTGTTGACTGTTATGAGTTGTTGGAATAATGTCGACAATGTTTTTGATTATTGATTCATCTCTGTTGATAGAGTTTATTACACAGTTATAATCATAAATGGTTATTGCTATATAGTCGTTGCATTATTTATTATGATAGTTGAATCGATAGCTCAACATGGGTTTATTAGTCGATTTGAGAAAAGGAAATGGGCATACAGTCATTGCCTCCCATTTTCTAACCGTTTTATTGTTAACTAAGAATTATTTTATGGTTTGATATGAACAGTCACATAAATGATTCTTTGTGTTGGTCTGTATGTTTTGTATAGCATGGTATAAGTTCAAATGATGGTCGGTGTTACTATGTGTTTAAATTGCCCGATCATGATTATTGCAATTTAAAGTATTATTAGTTGTGGCTTGGTTGTCTACTATGTATGATTTATGGATATCGTGCATCGTATCATTGCACCATCAAAGAGGGACACGGGTTTTATAATAGTATGGTTTCTTTGCAATTTAATTTTTAAATTGATTAGAGGAATGGAATCAGACACGTTTCTAAAAGAGCTTGTGTCTGTGTTTGATTTGAGGAAGTAATTTATGGATAGTGGTTGATGGTTTTGATGCTGAACAGAGTTGAAACAAATGACTGTGTGTTCATTGGGATTTTGTTTTGAATATTAAATGGAAGGAATGAGAGGAATAAAATTATTTTACAGGATGTTTGAAAAGCATATTGATTCTGAGTATGATGACACTGTGTTAATAAAAAGTGTTGAAGATTTAAATGTGGACAATGAACAAGTATTAACACACAATAATTGTTTAATTGATCACAGTAATTGTTTGGTTGGTGTTGAATCGTTTGCATCAAATACATAATTGTTTAATGGATTACTTAATTAATTTTTCGAACAATATCTTCTCTCTTCCCCTACCATTATTCATTATCCACTTCATGTTCCTAAAATTTAATTACACTTAAAGGAAACTCTGTATTGTAACAATTTAATATGGATTACAATGATATATTCTTTGGTTTACGTTACAGTTGATTGTTTGTTGTTTGTGAGCAGTAATCATGATCTTTTCCCCCTCATTTTAACATTTTTTGCTCAATACAACCCCTCACATATCCCATAACCTTTTGTTCACCCCATGCTCATTGAAAACTATTAAAACAATTTGTATGGATTGGATTGCATGAGTTTGATATGTTGTTGAGCCAAATTTTATTTCATATTTTAAAAGGGTTGTCATGTATGGTTGTTAAAGAAACTATTTGCTAATCAATTATGCATACAGGAATGAGATTTTTCAGCAGAGGTGGTCATGGCAGAGGTAACCGAGGGAGAGGTAATTGGACCATGGCCATAGAAGGCCAGGATTCTCTATACCCTTTGATGCAGACTCAAAAGAGTTAGGCTAGCTATTTCAAGTTGGGTTTTTTAACTAGATTGGGCAAGGAGTGGTCCAACCTAGGCCCAAAAGGCCTCCCTTCCAAGCCCTGCAGGACCCTGGTGTCCTCGTGCATCATCATGTCTCACTACAGCCTGAAGTTCCCAAGGAAGACAGATGGAAAGATATTGTCCACTCGACAGTCTCCCAACATCATGGTTAGCCTAACTTGCCCTTACCTTCTCCCTTGCCTATTAATCAGATTTTCCAAGTTGCCTCTATCCACTCACTAGTTCAGTCTTCCCATGCAAGAAAAAGGTTGAAAACTTAGGCCCACCATGCCCCTGAAAAAGGAAAAGCCATTGTTGCCCCTTCCTCACCCTCAAATGACTGATAAATCGATGTCCTCCCACATGCATTTGAGAGATGGTTGCTCTCATGTGATCAATGAGATTAGGCTTAAAGGCTCCACATAGCCTAAGGAAAATTCAGAGAGATCAAAAGGTGACAACATCAACACGGGAAAGATTGCCTCCGAGAGTGGAAAATATGGTTTTTAAGTTTTTTTTTTGTTTATTGATTGATAACAATTGACTTCTGAATTTTTGGACTACACACTATTTTTGGATATATGAGTAATATATTTTGGAAATAATTTCAAATATCATTGAGATAAATTGTCAAATATGAATGTGATGATGGGAGTCACAAGGGGGGATGTTTTGTTTAATTAACTAGTTGTGTTATGATTGTTAAAAGCTAAAGGGAGTCACAAGAGGTCCCAACTGCTAGTTATTATTGATTTAAAAACCCTTATTATGATTTATTACTTTTCCCCCTTAACTAAAATGTTGGTTAAGTTTTTAGTTAACTTAAATAATGAAGTAATTCAACTACTTCAACCAATTCTAAATTTCTTAAAGTCAAAAGGAAAGGGAGGAACAAGGGGAGAATAAAAGGAGAAGCATACTAAGGTTTGCTCTTTGAGTTTTTGTTGAGATAGTTCAATTTTCATTCATTCCTTAATTCATTATAAGCCTAATTATTTTTTATGATAGTAGGGTCATATTGTAGACAACAAGATTTAGGGTTGAATTACATCATTCAGACACTTGTTTTTCAGAGGTGTTGATCTATCTTTGATAGTCTATGTGGACTTGTCTGTTTGTAAATTAGATTTCATGACTGACAAAGTATATTGTGCAGAGTCGAGTGGGCATCAATCTATGGCAAGATGATTCAGCTTTTAAAGTTCAGTTTTTTTATTTTCTGTCAGAAGTCCTTTTATATGTTTCATCGGGGACGTCTAAGTTTGACTTTGGTCCAAAACTTCCTCAGGAAATTTTGTAAAGGGAATCATTCGTTGATGAATTGGAATGAAACAAGGGATTTCTTTATGTCTCATCTATTCTGATTATTGACTTGGTGTCTTTACTTCTGTCTCTATATTTATTTCAGCATCTGAAATGTTCAGAAAATTACATAAATAATGAATTTTTCAGCAAGCTTTTATTTATAAAAAATCAGCCTAGGCACTTGTAAACAATACTTGTGAGTTAGGATACCAATTTTGATGGTTATAAATCTAGGGTGATATTACCGTCTATCTTTCTTTAGCTAAGCAATATCTGAAAATGCTTGAGTAAGATAATTTCATATCTTTTCCTCAACATGTTCCTAATGAGTTATGATATTTGTTATGTTTAACACCAAGTGATGTTTACCATGTGATTAATGATTTATGATATTATTATATGTGGATATGCCGGAGAGACTAATATGATGTAGGTACAACAATGTAATGGGAAAATCACCTAGGGGAAGGGTTCATGTCTCAATGAGGATGAATATACTATTGTAATTTATTCTAAAGATAGGAAAAGCCCAGGGAAGCTGAAAAGTTGTGAAAATGACCTCCAAAAAGTTAACTTTGGTAAATGGGTAGAAGGGGAAATGGTTTTAATTCACTTTTACCTTCTTTTGGACACTCATAAATTTCCCCTCAAACCCAAATTCGCCCTAGCATGAGAAAATGAAAGTCAAGAGACAAATCTTGGGATGGGGGTTACTAGTTTTGGCATTACTAAATCAATTATTGGTGCATTGTTGAGGGATTCTCAAGGGAAAGGAGGGTCTAAGGAAAATAATACTAGGGAAATACATTGATGTTATGATAATGATAATTTGGGTATAGGTTTATTTGTCCCATCTAGTTTGTGTGGATTAAGAGGTTAGGAGTGTGCTTGCAACTTGAAGGGGTGCTAAAGTTCAGTGTGCTTGGCTCCTTGTACTTTTTTTGGGACAAAATTCCAAATCCACCACTGATACCATGATTGCAATCATTGTCTGAAGGTGGGAGTAATGTCTTTACTTGAGGGGGGAACCACTACTATCGTGGTTGTGATGACTAGATGAAGGTGGTAGTAAGATCATTGCACACCAGAATCACATAGGATTTGGAGGTGCTACAAGTCCAGGAGCCTCTCCACCACACCTAGGATGATTTTATTGTAGGCCTATTGATTGGATCCTGATTAGTTGGGTGGGATTCTTGAGATTACTATGACTTTTGTGATTCCAATCCTTATTGATATTGAGCCTTGCTCAAGGGGAAAACATTGTGAGGGTGTTTGCATTGGTTGAGTGGAAAATCAACCATTAGGTGTGATTTCCTTCCTATTGATTTAAGACTAGTTCAATGTATTGAGAGAATGAACAACTTAAATATTGGACTATGAAGAGTTTCGGGATACAGGTACCTTTTAGTGACTTTTGGATGCATTAGTAGTAACTCTAGGATTTTCTTATCTTGACTAGCTTAACAATGTATTGTGATCCCTTTATGGATTTATGGGTGGCTTCTCTTGTACAATATCTCTTTTAATTCTATAGATGTATTTGTTTGTATCATTGATCTACAATTTAAAGTAGGTTTACTAGAATACTAAATGAACACTTTTTTTTTTTTTAATTAGTTACACCCTTATGGATTGTTACATGCTTTCACCAAGTGAGGGAGTGCTTGATGTAATTTTTCATTAGAGATTTTTATTGGTGTGGCAATTGTTATCACTTTTTCACTACTATAAAAGTTGAGTAAATTAGGGCATCTTCCTTTCTTTAATATCAATAATTGTATCTTATGGAAAAGGTTTTTGGAACTAATATCAAGAATTGTATCTTGTATCTTATGGAAAAGGTTGGTGGAACTTTGAATGAACATATTTAATTTGTTAGATCTTCATACCCAATATTGATTTTCATATGCCTTGTGTATATCATCATTCACAATGTTATAATGACTCGTTATTTCTTGAAGGTATATACCTAATTTGTAGAATGATTTTATACGATCATATCTTCTTAATTTTGTGATAAACATTTTTATTTGCAATGTTATAAATAACTCGCTATTTCTTAAAGGTATATACCCAATTTGTAGAGTGATTTTATAAGGACCATGTCTTCTTAAGTTTGTAATAGACATTTTCTTGAATCAACTTTTTTTTAAAGTAAGAACCAAACTTTGTATCCAATTTGGAAATAATGTGAAGCACTTTTCTTGTCCAATTTTGCATTTTGTGCTACTTGTGTGCTTTGAAGTATTCATAACACCTTTACATGGAAATTTTCTAGATTCCTTTTGTTTTTCACTTAATTATTTGTGCATTTTGTGATACTTGTGTAGTTTGAAGTACTCATAACACTTTTACATCCAATTTTTGAAAATTCCTTGTGTTTTTCACTTGATTATTTTGTTGGTGTCACACACAAAAAAATGTTTTCCTTCTATTTTTCACTTGATTAATTTGTTGGTGTCACACAATAAATTCTTATGAAATTTTATATGGTTTCAAAGGTTGAAAATCCATACAAATTTAAAATGGAAAATATGACATGGAAGTGTGGATGGTGGAAAATGTGACGTGAAAGTGTGGATGGGAAAATTATAAGGATTGTAAATGAAATGAAATTTTTTCCCATTTGGATAGAGTGTTGATTGTATATGCAAAAAGCATGTATATGTAAAAAGCATGTATCAAGAGTGTTGATTGTACATACAAATGTGATTTAACTCCTTCCATTTGTCGAAGATGTAAAGAGCATGTATGAAGATGTGACTAAGTGCCCCCATTTTTCCAAAAGTTTGACAATGTAATGTTGTAAAGCATGTATCAAGAGTGTTGATTGTACATATAGATGTAATTTAACTCCCATTTTTCAAAGATGCAAAGAGCATGTATGAAGATGCGATAAGTGCCTCCATTTTTCCAAAAGTTTGACAATGTAATGTTGTAAAGCACATATCAAGAGTGTTCATTGTACATATAGATGTGATTTAAATCCTTCCATTTTTCAAAGATGCAAAGAGCATGTATGAAGATATGATTAAGTGCCTCCATTTTTCCAAAGGTTTGGCAATGTAATGTTGTAGAGAATTGAAGTGTAGTACAAAATAATCATTGTAAAAGTGTTGATTGTACATACAAATGTGATTTAACTCCCATTTTTCGAAGATGCAAAGAGCATGTATGAAGATGTGATTAAGTGCCTCCATTTTTCCAAAAGTTTGACAATGAAATGTTGTAAAGCATGTATCAAGAGTGTTCATTGTACATACATATGTGATTTAATTCCTTCCATTTTTTGAATATGCAAAGAGTATGTATGAAGATGTGATTAAGTCCCTTCATTTTTCCAAAAGTTTGACAATGTAATGTGGTAGAGAATTGAAGTGTAGTACAAAATAATCATTGTAAAAACTTATAAATATGAGTTAAGAGCCCTAAAAGCATTATGCATTATCAATTTTAACCTATGGTATAAACTTGTACATTTTGCAAAACCCATAGATCTATCATCAATAGTGTGTGAAGTTGTCTAATTAAGACCACATATCTTAACCATATTACAAACCTTTCTTAAAAGAGACCACATATCTTAACCATATTACAAACCTTTCTTAAAAATTTCTTTCTTTCATGTGGCAGCTTAACCATCTTCTAACAAACATATCTTACATATATATTTTATCCTTTCTTAAAAGTTTCTTTCATGTGACAACTTAACCATCTTCTAACAAACATATCTTACATATATCTTTTATCCTTTCTTAAAAGTTTCTTTCATGTGGCAGCTTAACCATGCTCTAACAAACATATCTTACATATATCTTTGATGTGGTAACTTAATCATCTTCTAAAACGTCTCTTTGATGTAGTAATTTTTTAAGGATTCCACATGTGAAGAAAACCAAGGATGAAGAAAAGGCCTTCTCAATTCCGTGAAAGGATGCAAGTCACTCCAACACGTACATGAACACCATCCTCCTAGACTCCATAAGAGAAGTTGGAGGGGTACATTTGGCTATTATATCAATTTACATGAACACTAGCTTCTGTACCTTGAATCAGAGACTGACTCTTCAGAAAATTGCCAAGATTGGCATTCAAAGAAAGTCGCCAAGTCTCGTTCAAACTGGATACAAATGTTGCAAATTACTTGATACAGGTACTCATTTATTCACCCAGATCATTTAAAGTTATAACAGGACAATTCGCTCTTTGCAGGTCGCTTCTAGCTCTGAGTATCTACATTTGGGATCGGTGAAACACCCAGAGGTGTTTAAACCTTCAACCACCATAATCTATGACGTCTTCAAGCATATATACAATGCCACTTTCGACTGCATCTACAACTTTAACTGCTTGCAAATTACAGAATAAGAAAAATACCCACATACACCACCCCAACCGCCATTAAACTTCAAACCTGAAAAATATTATTGCAACAAACACACTAACGAGATTTACAAGAAAAGAAAGATCAAATTATGTTAATATTGCTATTACTACCGAGCTAGTCTAGTTTATAGGTTGATACAGTAACACTGTCAGGCATCCACCGCATATATTCAGCATTGCTCTTGAATTCTTCCGTCTCAAGCTCCTCCGGATGCGTCTTGACATATTTCTTGAAGTCTGCTGGTCCAATGAGAGGACCCATGTTGTCTGCAAATACCCCACTTCCCTTCCCGATCATGCCCTTCTCCTTCAGCNCAGCATTGCTCTTGAATTCTTCCGTCTCAAGCTCCTCCGGATGCGTCTTGACATATTTCTTGAAGTCTGCTGGTCCAATGAGAGGACCCATGTTGTCTGCAAATACCCCACTTCCCTTCCCGATCATGCCCTTCTCCTTCAGCATCAGATAATCAGGCATATAACGGTTCTTCCAGTGGTCCAGCAAAACGAAATCAAAGAAGGGAGCGTCCCTCTCCTCAAGAAATTGCTTGACAGCGTCCAATCGCTCGTCAAATTTTCCTTCTACCACTCTCACCTTGGACGATAACCCTACAGCCAACATACAAATGATTAATACTATTCAATAGTTATAAGTATTTGCGATTCAATTTAATTGCTATGTGAACGAAGAGCCATGAAATAAATTTAATGCAGGTTTCTTGCAACCTGCATGGTCGACGATTTGTGTGGCGATTTGGCTATTGAGGGGGCTCATCTCCACTGCGAGGAGCATACTCCCAGGCCTCTGCAGCTGCGACGCGATCCTTACCGCAGAGTAACCACAGTACGTCCCGATTTCGAGGGCGACCCTGGGATTGTATTTGGCAAGGGCGGCGTCGAGGAAGAAGCCCTTGTCGTCGCCGATGTTCATGAGCCAACTGGTGCGCCTGCCGTAGGAATCGATCGCCTCCATCACAGATTTGGGGTTGCCTCTCTCTGCCGTCTGCAGGACGTGGTCGAGCAACGCTTTCTCTCGCCCGTCCCCCGCTTGCCCGGTCGCCATCAACGCCCTTAAGTTCGTGATTGCTCTCAGGAATGAGAAAAACGTCGATAAACCTGCCATGGCCATGTCGATTCACGAGCTGTCTGCAAACTGGAGGAGGAAGAAGAATGTATAATCACACCAACGCCGCCTGTTCCCGGGTCAGGTTCAAGCACATCTGTGAAGGAATCCTCCACTTCCTTCGTTCTAAGATCCGAGTGTCGAGTATCTCTACATTCGGTCTGGAAGAGTCCATGCAGAACTCTAGCTTAAAACAATCATGCTCGTAAAAGCGCCATTAAAGTCCACCGAAAAACCGGTGCCATAATTTCCTTACTGTAATTTGGTGGTGGTTCTGGATTCTCTTTTGTCTTTCTTTTTGAATTTTGTGTGCGTAGGGTTCATAAAGTCTTTGAAACATATAATTACGAAAAAGGGCACGTACAGTCGACCTAATACTTGACAATTGGTAGGGCAAAGCTGATGCAACCATGTATATACATCACTGTTGATATTAATGTGTAACATGCTATATTCAAAAGTATGAATATGACTAGCACAGTCACATAATTGTGGCTGATCAACTTAGAAAGGTTGATAAGATGAACAAATAAACGGTTGAGCTTCATTTATCTGGTGTTAATATTTTAATTTCTGTTAATCACTTAGGTGGCAATCATTTAGCTATCAAAGTAATTTTTAAATATGATTAAGTAAATGTAAAAAAGTAAATACATAAAGTGATGTCTTTATAATAACTAGGAAGTTAATGATTGAAATCACAGCCATTTATTTTGTGTGACTACTAAGAATATTCCAGCCATATTTAATAATATATAAAAATTATATTTCACATTTTATTTGATTATTTAAAAATATGAATATGAATATATAATAATGTATATTTCACATTTTATTTGATTACTGAGTGTATATATATAAGTATAAATTTTTTTTAACCTTTAATCTATCAAGTTTTTAAAGGAATCAAATTTTAGTAAGCATAAATATTTTTTAAAGTGTAAAATTTGAAAAAAAATTAAAAATTTACACTTAAAAACATTTGATTCATCTCAATACTTAATAAATAAATACAAAATTAAAATAAATCTATATTAATAAATATCATGACAACTTCTCTCCCAAAATATGTCTCCATACAATCATGCTTAAATATTAATGTATAATATATGAATATTCATAAATATATATATGAATGTATATCCACACTCTACTTCGTTATGCACTTATTTACAAGCTACTTAACATTAACCATTTTCAAACCCTTTAAGGGAATAACTTATGCAATTCCATTGATGCACATACCTCATCGTTAGATATACATAATATAGATTGTTCAAAGTGTAATACGGATATATTTAAAAATATATTATTGTATATTTCACATTGTACTTCATTACATGGTGTTTTGGGTGACTATTGTTTTTAGATTTTGGTATTATTTAAGGTGTTTTAATAAAATTTGCAAATTAGTTAAAAGTAGTGAAAGTAAAGGAAAAAATGGTATTTAAAAATGTTTTTATTATTATAATATTTGAGTATTTTATGGGATGAAATTTTATTTTTTATTATTAATAATGAAATAAAAATAATTAGTCTAAATTCATCTTAATTTAAGAATATATTTGTAGTTCAATGAAATAAAAATAATTAGCCTAAATCCATCTTAACTTAAGGAAATATTTTTAGCTAAAGAATGTGATCCCTAGACACATGATAAATCTATAATTAAGCTGGATTTACACTCGTTATTTCCCATAGAATTCTATAAAAACATATTACTTATTTCTATTTGTTTCCACATATGAGTTTTGTCCTCTCTATCATTAGATACATATTTTATGGTATTCTTATAATCTTACAAGTGCTTTGGATTCACACCATTGAAATGTTTTAACCAATGGAATTACACATCTCCTTCATATTTTTAGCAACACATCATTGAAATGTTTTAAGGAAGATCCATCTTAACTTATCTATCATGTGATGTGTCAAGAGCCA
>SNQJ01S0012136.1:104747-139410 GCA_010110895.2 Picea sitchensis
TTATTTAATGTGGACATTGAAACATTTTGTTAACTTGGGATTTGTGGAATTGTAACTATGTAGGAAGTTTGAAAAGTACAATCTTTAGAGTGGACTCTAGACTCTTGAAGCATGCATGATTAAAAATCCATCCATTACCACTAAAATTTTTAAAATTAAATTAAAAATAATAAAAAATAAATGTTGTCTTGTTATTTACCAAAATTCCTATTCCCGAAGATCTAAACCTCATATCCAAGATAGTGGACTCGAAAACCCTCAATTTTATTGAAATTTTCCTAACCTCTACCTTCTTCACTTTCAAAGGCACCTTCTATGAACAAATGGAAGGCACAACTATGGGGTCTTCCTTATCCCCGTAGTCACCAACATTTTCATGGATAACTTCGAGACCTCGACCTTAAATAGCTTCCATCTTAAGCCTAAATGTTGGTTCATATTCGTTGATGACACTTTCGTTGTTTGGCCTCAAGGCCAATCCTCCCTAACTTCTTTCTTCAACCATCTTAACAGTATCTCCCCACACATCCAGTTTACTATGGAAAAGGAAAATGAAAATTCTCTTCCATTTTTGGATGTGCTCATCTCTCACCTCCCTAATGGTTCCTTCACCCACCAGGTTTATCGGAAAAAGACTCACACTGACACATATCTTCATGCGCAATCCTATCACCACCCAACCCAAAAATATGTTGTACTTAAAACTCTGGTTACTCGAGCCATTCGTATCTTCGACCCCCAATTCCTTGAAAATGAAAAAGTCCACCTAACCAAGGCCCTTATATCCAATGGTTACTCCATCTCTCAAATCTCCAAATCCTTTCTCTTAGCCTGTAAATACAAATAAAAAAACTTTTCCCCTTCTTCCCAACCCCTAGATTTCATCTCTCTTCCCTATATTCAAGGCACTATCGATTTCATATCAAAATTTTTGGTTAAGAAGAATATCAAAACCATTTTCAAACCCTTTAAAATCCTTAAGCAATCATTTATATCTTCCAAGGATAAATCCAATCCAATGCTAGGCTCGTTGCTCCTGTGGTAAATCATACATTGGCTAGACTGATAGATATTTCAAAACCCATCTCAAAGAACACATTGCTGATACCACCCATAATCACACCTCTAAATTAGCTCTTGATGATCACTCTTTCAAATCCAGAAACCTGATTTGTTTTGATCAAACCAAAATCCCAACCTCAACACCATATCACTCATCTTCTGTCATTCGTGAAGCCCTAGAAATCGAAAAACATATAATAAGTTTAATCGAAATGATGGGTATAAACTCAGTCATTCCTGGAAGCCTATCATCCTTTATGCCAATAATCTAGATTAAAGTTTTGAAAAAGGTTATATTCAAAATTCCTCCCCTTTTAGATGGACTAGGTATTTAACTATTCTTGTGTAGTATATAGTTTTTGAATTTAGGTATGAAATCCTTTACACAAGCCTTGTAGTGTACTTAGAAAAAATGAATTGGGTGAGTTTGAGGTATGAAATCCTTTACCAATGCAATCCCTATCTAATTGAGCTTAAAATCAGTACTTTGAAAAGAGTTATACCATACTAAAACTAAACATCATTGTGCATTACAAATATGCTTGATTAGAAATATTTACCCTAAAAAAGTAGAGGAGGAAAAAGCTATGGTTTTGTCCTATAAGGTAAGCCCAAAGTTACATGTTCCTCATGAAGAAAAGGATGTTTGGTATTTGTGAATTATGAATCCTATTAACTCATGAAATTTGAGGAAGATAAGAATTATATGATTGCATTTTTATGGGAATAACCTCGATTTGCAACTTGCATAGTCACTTCATTTCTCTTTTCCTTTATATCTTAATGGGCACAAACATGTATGTTATATGGAGTGTATTAGTAGTTCTAAGACCACCAGTAATTGCTTTTGCATGACATTTTTTGTTTTATGCTACAAACAAAGGGTCTTCATATGATGATGAAATGATTGAGACAATTCTTAATGATCTTACAACAATCAAGATATTTCAATAGGATATTCTAATTGATATGTTCTACTACTTAGTGCATAGTTGGCTTGTGGCAATGTAGAATGTGCTCTTGGTGTAAAATACTTGAATGTGAAAATGATGAAAAATGATTAATGAAACACTTTATAGTATAACTTTCACTTGAAAGTGATTAGCCTAAATTCCATGGTGATTGTAATTAACACTGACTCATTTTTGAAAATCATGAACTTAAGTCATTTATTTGTTTGCTATAATATTTAGGGATTTATTTCTTTGTTCTACCCATGCAAATAAAGGTCCATACTTGATTCATAACTTGTTAGATAATTGAAGTTTACTACCGTGATTAATAATTATCCCAATATGGAACTAGGTTTCTCTATTGTTTGAATCTAACGTGTTATTGGGATAACATTTTCCTCTTACATTCATGATATTGCAAGTCTCAAATCTTACATGGAGTGCTTGTTTCAAATATTGATGCTTGATTTCTTTCAAGGGTTCTTTCTTTTACCCTATTTTCCGTGGATGTTGGGAGTTTCTTTTATAAATCTACAAAGTAGGGATGCACATTTTAGAGGATACTAGTAGTATACAAATTTTGAAACATACTAGGATTCATTTGAATATCGTGGTTTAAAATTTGATAAGTCATTATAGATACCTAGAAACTTGATGGAATTTCACATCCATATCTTTTGAATGGAATGGTGGTTTAAAATTTGATAAGTCATTACAGATACCTAGAAACTTGATGGAATTTCACATCCATATCTTTTGAATGGAAGGATTTTTTTTCATGTGCTCCACATTTGAATTCCACCAAACATTGAATATATTATCAATTCTTCTTATTAAGTTGATTTTTTAAGTTAATAGAGTTCTCTGTTTCAATGTCCTTTCAGGACAAATGAAGAGCCAACTTCTTACTTGATAAGTACCTAACCTTACTGAAATGGCTAAGAATACAATAAGATGAAATAAAGAACAATATCATAATGACATAATATCTAAGGTAATAAACATCATACACATATCAAACTCCAATCCCAAAGAACATAAGTTAAATTATGATTCTAGGATAAAATAATGTATTTATACAAAGTTGAACCTCAACAATTCCATATATAACTCATACTCACAGTGAGTGATTTGACACAATTAAATAAAATGAGTTGACTTGTTGACTACATATCTTTTTTATCTCTATTTGTGTCAACATCAATGACACAATCTATAGAAGGAATTTGAATTGTCATGATTATTACAAGTGTGATTGACTGGAGTTTAAATGATGATCAGATGTATGGTGATTGTATTTATTTTCTTGAAAACAAAATAATTCTTAGAAAAATGACACCTCCATATGCTCTTATTAATATATTAATATATATATATATAAAAAAAAAAAAAAAAAAAAAAAAAAAAAAAAATTATTAATATATTATTATATATATATATATATATATATATATATATATATATATATAATATACAAATCTTATAATGTAAATGTTATTAATGACCCTACCTCTAAGAAAAACAACTTTGTAATTTTCAAAATTATTATTACTCTAGAATCATGATTAGTTTCATATGAAAATTTCATTAAACATTAAACACTATTTTGTTTCAATTTTCTAATTTAATCGACAAAATGTATTTTTTATTTTTCAAATGAATAAAACTACTCGACCCTTGTTTTATGAGAGAAGATCCATCCACTATTAATACTTATTGGATACAAGAAAATGCAAGACATACAATAATGCTTGACTACTTATGAACTCGGGAAAATTTGAAAATGTGACTTCTATAATAAAGGAATCCTAAGATTTTGCATATGACGAAATTGAAATTATATATAATTATTAACTTAGGACTATGAATTTCGTAAGTTAATGATTACTAATTGAAATTAAACAGAATTATGAAATTTCTAAGTTGAAATCATGACATGAATCTATGTGACCACCAATACTTTCCAAAATATACCAACCTTTGGTAAATTTTTAAGGAATCTTTCGATACTCTCGAACTCAGTGTTCCCACTTATTCTCTGTTTGCGAAGCTTTTTCATATAAACCATGATGTGTTAGGATGGTATCCACGGTGTTCCCTAATAAGACTAGTTATATTGAAAATAGGTGTATATTTTAATTAGTTAAACAATAGTTAATAAATTTATATTAAACGTATAAAGGAAGTATATAGATTTTCAAAATTGATTTTAAAATATTTTAATTAGTTAAATAGTGGCTAATAAATTTATATTAAACGAATAAGGAAATTATATAATATTTCAAAGTGATTAAAAAAGAAGAAGTCTTAACTAGCTTTATGATTATCAACTTCAATAATTGATAGTATATTCTTATATGTAACTAACTCATATTATATTTATATTTGTATATGTAAGTATATAAATTATTATAAAATGTCTTATAAATTATTATAAAATGTCTTTTATAAAAAAATTTTTTATAGTTATTATTTATGATTATCAACTTCAATAATTGATAGTATATTCTTATATGTAACTATATAAATGATTAAATTGAGTAACTCATATTATATTTATATTTGTATATGTAAGTATATAAATTATTATAAAATGTCTTTTATAAATATTTTTTTTATAATTATTATTTATTTTTAAGTTTACGATTCATACATCAAACTGGTGTATGAGAACCTAAAATATATATAAAAAGAAAACACATTTATTTATTCACAAAATTTATTGTTATTATTAATTTATTCATATTTAAATGTTATCAATTAATTTACAATGGATATTTAAACAAAATGGCAATTTGATGATATCCTCTATTTAAATATATCCATGGAAAATAAAGTGTGTTTTGATTGATAAGCAAAAAAAACAGGATAGATCATTCTACATATTTATATTGTTTTCCATTTAGAATAATGTGAAGAATATATATTTAAACATATTGAATACATAATTTGATCATTTTAATATAAATAAAGAGTTATTGTGATAGTGTCACACCCTCATCCATAAATCCTTGAATATTCAGTTAATTTTATATGATCAATAGATACAACAATTTTCAAAACTCATTTAAAATGTGCTCCCATGTTAACTAGCACATCAACTATTTTGTTTCTCAACTTTAAAATGCATTTCATTTGTAGGTTTATGAAATTTCAAATAATTTTTAGAAGTTGATAATTGCCAATTAATATGTGTAATTACTTGATCTTAATAATAAAGGTGCCTACTGAATTTTGTACAAAGATTATATTGAGTCACTCTCAACTTCTAAGAGTTTAAATCTCAATCTCTATGTTATTTGTGATCCTTTTTTAAAGGGTAAAATTTCTAGTCGTAAGATCTATGTTCTATTCTATATAAAGAGAACTAGGGAGGTTTGCATTTCTCACCTCTAGTAATACTTCATTTTTTTACAAAATCAAGGTTTTTCTATATAGAACTTATTAAAATTAAATTTTAGACATGAATGTCTTAATGGTCACCATATCTCAATTCAAGAAAACTATATGTTTAACACATTTCTAAGATAAAAGATATAACATAGATTGGATTCCCACATTTCTAATTTGTCTAAGAAGATTTCTTACTTAATCCTTAAGTACATATTGTGTACAAACTTTCTAAATTACTATTGAGCTAATAAGTCTGCAAAATATGAAGGGCAAACAACCCGTCGACGTGGGAAAATGTCCATAGGCAACTTCACAGATGCACCCTATGAAAGAGCCTAATTGAACCTTCCCTATTGGAATGGTGAACCTGCAGGATTCCACTTGGTTACCTCTTAGTTCTCTATGCTTTGCAGATTATGGCCCAATTCACCATTGGTTTCTTGTACTTTAAATAAGATGGAACTAGCATGTAAATTAAGGATGTAATTTAATCTAGTTCTAATATAGCCTATATAGTTTACATGTCTTTCCTAGCTTGGAGTGCATGTTAAAGAAAACCAATTTCGTATGAAGCAAAGGGAATGCATAAACATCATGGAGAATAATCGACCTACTACTATTGGCACCAAACCTAGCACATTCTTTGAGGATCAAGGATAGACTACAAATCACCAAGAGAATACCTATTCCACATCAAATGTTATTCATAAATCCAAGAGATACCCCGAAAGAGAAGGGGGAATAATCTAACACCTATACCATCTATACAATAACCNAGGATTCCACTTGGTTACCTCTTAGTTCTCTATGCTTTGCAGATTATGGCCCAATTCACCATTGGTTTCTTGTACTTTAAATAAGATGGAACTAGCATGTAAATTAAGGATGTAATTTAATCTAGTTCTAATATAGCCTATATAGTTTACATGTCTTTCCTAGCTTGGAGTGCATGTTAAAGAAAACCAATTTCGTATGAAGCAAAGGGAATGCATAAACATCATGGAGAATAATCGACCTACTACTATTGGCACCAAACCTAGCACATTCTTTGAGGATCAAGGATAGACTACAAATCACCAAGAGAATACCTATTCCACATCAAATGTTATTCATAAATCCAAGAGATACCCCGAAAGAGAAGGGGGAATAATCTAACACCTATACCATCTATACAATAACCAGAAGCTTTCTCTAAGGACAGAGGATAGATTACAAATCCCATGAGTTACATCCAATTCTTATCACTGCATATGATAGGAAATAATATATATAGTAAGGAAAATAAGTTCATATTCTATAGCAATCAAAATCCACAATATCCATCCCTACAATCACAAAGAAAGATTTTGAATGGTGAGAATATTCCACAACGATTGACAACTTCACAAGAATATAAACCATGAGCTAACAATGCCATTGTATTGAACACATGAATATAGATTACAATGTCAAATAAGGGGTCATTTGCAAGAGTGCAAAGGTTTCCGTTATAGAAAGTCGTAATGACACTTGGCCTTCCACCTTCATGGATTTCGGCCTTCCTACATGAACTTCAACCTTCCCAGTCTACTTTTCCAATTTACTTTTAAAATTTTTTCCTCATCCTATATTGGATGGTGCGCACATAATTAAAATAAAATTAATCAAAATTGGAATCTTCTTCATCATTGTGTGTGTTATCCCTAACTTGTCTTTTAGTGATTGCAACAGGACCATGAGTTAACCATTAGTTACCTCATAGTTACATAAGGGGACTTGCATATGCAAGTATGCTATCATTTGTTTGTCTTCATTGATGGAGAATGATTTGTCCCTCCTTGCCTCTATGTTTTTTTATTTTTTCTTTGACATCTTCTTTGTCAGTTAGTTACATAAGGGGACTTGTATATGCAAGTATGCTATCATTTGTTTGTCTTCATTGATGGAGAATGATTTGTCCTTCTTTGTCTCTTTGTTTTTTTATTTTTTCTTTGACATCTTCTTCTTTTTTTTTTTTTAAGTAAAAGAGGTAGGTCTTGTTATATTAAAGTTGCAGAATTACAGAGTTCTGTTGAACTGCCAACCGTCCCGCCTGGAGAGGAAACCGAGACAGCTGGTCGTTCCATGCCACTTTTCAAACTCAAAATTCCAGGCTGCCATCTTGCCCGAAGGAAACCAGGATGCATGGCCACCTTTACACCAAGTATTGTCTTTACTATGCTACCAATAACATTACTACAAGCTAACTGAGCTATATCTCTGGTATGCAACAAAAGAAAAAAGTTTCTAACTGTGAGCATGTAAAAAACCTTTTAGCTGGTGTTCTTATCCTCATCTCTGTTCTTTCCTTGCTTGACTGGAATTGCATAGACCTGTGCGCAAGTAGGGCATTGGCGTCTTGGGGATGCACTGGAGTAGGCAGTGTAGATCATATCAAGGCGTTGATTTATGCGGATGGCCCTGAATATCTAGTTGTCCACCATGCTGCGTATGTCAAAAATTAATTCGAGGTGCTCTGGTTGAAGGAGTGGTGGCTAGTCGGCCTCATCCTTTCGTTCTTTTACATTGCCACCCTGGTGCTCTATCTGCTTATTGCGCTGCGCAACTACCTTAGGAGGTTCGTTGGTCGTGAATTCCTCTTTGTTTCCTTCCATGCCTTTCTGGAATTCTTCCTCCACGAAACAAGCTATGAATTCCTTAGTTGGAGCATCCTTGGGACTTTGTGTTGTTCTTGGAGTAGGGGTTATTGCATCCTTCCTGAAACAGGTAGGGGGATTCCAATTGTCCGGGACCGTGAAGAGAATATTCTCTATGTAGCTCTGGATGGATTCATCCAGCGCAATCTCCTCAACATATGCCATGGGAGGCGTTCCCATTCTCCTGGACTTTCTGGTTTTCCTCCTTCTAGCTAGAGCCAATGCTTTTTCAAAATTCTTCTGTCGCTTCCGGTGTGAATCGACTACGTACCATGCCATGCCTCTGCGAGGCCGCCCCCTTTCTCGTGGCATGCTTAGAAGTAAAGCTATTGTCGGGATACCGGTTGAAGGGGTGTCTCTATCCCTGCTCTTCAAAGGTTCAGCCTTCGGCTCTGCAAACTTCAAATGCATCACAAATCCTCCAAGGCGGTTGATAAGGACGAAGGTGATATCTTTGGCCATTAAGGTTGTGGTCTTAATGCACTGATTGCTTGTCCTGCTTGCTTGAGTGAGAGGCCTCATCGTTCGATGTCTGCTGCTTGGGTTCACTCCCATTCATTTATGGCGAGGAGATGGGAGCCGATGGCCAACATTTATGGCACCACCCGGCACTAATCCGCGTGCCCTTCCCTCTCCGCGTGACACCCCATTTGGGGGTTGACATCTTCTTTGTTACTTGCATAAGTGTAGTGTCATTTATTTTGTTTCAAAATATTCATCGTTTCTTTGAGTTTGATGTCTTTCATCCATGAATAAAAATGTTTCATAAAATGTTTCAAAACATGATATTGAATAATTGTTCATCCCTATCACTTTTCATTTCCAAGAACTCTCCTTTTCACTTATTAAAATTTACATAAAAAAAAAATTCATAAATTCTATTGATAATATTTTCCCAATATAACAAATTATATTATGTAATTAGTAAGTGGACTTTTGGAAGAGATGAATGGACTTCATTTAGTGGTTGAAATTATGCAGTGTGTGTCAGTAATACTTAATAAACTCGTGAATCAAACCAAAAGATTTTATTTCCATTCTAAAAGGTCTTATGAAATTCTTATTATAAACTCTAAATTATTATTTGTACAACTTTGTGAGAGAATTCGAGCTTTTAAATGTTATTTATTATTCGTTTCATCAATCTTTTTTAATGATTTAATGAAGTGAGATGAAATAATATGAAAAGGAAGACATGAATGAACTTCCTTTAATAGTTGAAATTATCCAAACGTGTGAGTGAGTAAAAGATTTTTTATGATTTGATGAAGTGAGAACGATGAAAAAATATGTAAAAGGAAGAGATGAATGAACTTCATTTAATGGTTGATGGTTGGAATTATATGATAAGTGTGAGTAAGTAAAAGGGAATAAACTCGTGAATCAAACTAAAATATCCTTCAATGGTTTACATTCTAAAAGGTATTTTCAAACTCTTCATTAAAAAATTCTCTAAAATTTTGGTTTTACCATTGTGTTAGAGCATTCAAGTTTTGGAAAGTTATTTATTGGTTTCTTTGTTTCATCGACTTTTTCCATTCTAAAACGTCTTCTCAAGCTCTTCATTAAAAAATTCTCTAAAATTTTGGTTTTACAACTGTGTGAGAGCATTAACGTTTTGGAAAGTTATTTATTGTTTTCTTTGTTTCATTGACTTTTTTATGATTTGATGAAGTGAGAGCAATTTTCATCATACAAATAAAACTCAAACCATTTCCAAACTTGTAATAATGCAATTTAATGTCAAAATCTTAAAACTCAAACTACTTCCAAATCTATCATCAATTCAGTGTCAAAATATTTAACAACAAGAGAATGTGATTAATTATTTCCATGTTTACATCGTGATACTTATCTTCTATGGTTAAAAGAGAAACCAACTTATGCTTTCTATAAGACTAGACTATGGGTCCAAAGCCACGATGAAATACATTGCCAAACATGGACTTACCATCATCTCCATCTCTCACCCATTCCATGAACTGGTAGCCAACTAAATAGTTCTTATTATTATTGCAATTTGTTTTTTAATAGTCTCTTAAGTTTCCTTAACATAGCAAACAATCCTTTTTTTGACTTCACATGGATCTCCCATGGATACTATAGGAAATAATAGACCACACTAATAGAAAAAAAACATTAGGTTGACCATGAGTTAGATAAATGAGGCTACTAACAAGGTTGTTGTAGAGAGTAGCATTGAAGTTTAAATAATCCAATCTTTAGTCATGTTTACTCTGGACTCGTAAGGTGTAGCACACATTTTATAATCTTCCATTTTGAACTTTTAAAATAGATTCAATACATATTTAGGTTGAGAAATAAAGATAACATTATCCATTTGTAATAATTGTAAGTTTTAAACCTTTTACAATAATGCAATGCACACACAAATTCTTAACACAGAAAAGAAAACAATTGCAATCACACATATACATAGAGATTTACCTAGAAACCCAACCAGGGAAACCAACACCCTCTTTTAGAGCTGCACCTCTAATTCTATTCATCATCCAACTTCATTGTGTTATCACTCCAGGAAACTCTTTGGGGTTGTAGGCCAAAGATGTTTGGTAACTCAAGAATATGGTAAATTTGGTATGCTTGGAACAATGGGATAACTCAATAGCTAATGAGAAGAACAACTTATCATGCATTCGAATAAGACAATGCTTTTAGAAATCAATGATCAGACAGAGTAATTGAAATAGGGTATGAAGAACACTAGTCTAGATAACCAGGTACAATAATGTGTAGGGTCATACAAGATAGTAAGAATTCCTTTAATTCAAGTTCATGAGCTTAATAAGAAGATAACAATTCTTAGAGGCTGAGCTAAACTGAAATAAAGTACAGAATAATGAAGTATATGAATAAATCTGACATTGACAGCAAAAGAAGACTATGATTCTATTATCAAGATAAGAGTCTAAGTACAAGAGCAAAATGTATCTAGGATTGAACCCCCCTTAGTCCTATTATGTCTTGAGCTTTATAGTTCTACAATACAATTTTTAGATCCTAAAATAATGGATCAGATATGCTAAAGATAGAAAGTCAAAACTGATTTACAAAAGATAAGGAATGATCCTCAAAATGAGGTCAATTTCACATTTCATGGTCTTTAGATGATGTAGAATATCTGTGCGGTGTAGATAAGCCTTCCAAGGCTGTTTGATGACTCTTGAGAAAGATGAAATTCGAATTTGCTAATTTTGGAAAAAACCCTGATTTGTTGCCTCCAAAATAGATCTAAAATCAACCTGAAATCCTCCTCTAACTCCTTTGCATCAAAAGTGGATCTTAGATTTGACACTATAATTCAATATGTATCTTTGGAAAGCATTTTCTAGAGATTCGGTTGAGAAAAACTTCGATCTAGGCAAAAATACACCTTCGCTGGCCAGTCTCATGTTTCACCAGCTATTTTGCCTTAAGATTTGCTAGTTAGCTGGTGAAAGCTCTGTTTTTCATCAGCTAACTGGTTATAATTCTGCCTTCTACGCTGGTGAAAGTTTTGTTATGGTCAAGAAGGAAACCTTTCATGCTCAAATCAAATTTATTGTTTGCATTAACGATGTTGCAACCCATACCATCGTTGGGAAATTGATGTTCTATCATACCCAGCACCCGAACTCTGACTCTGGCCTTCATACCCATCACTTGGGCTCTGACTATAGCTACCAACACTGGCATTCCCATCGTTTTGTCTATAACCACCACCAGTTCTGTACCCATCATTTTGACTGTAGCCACCACCGCCAGAACCAAAACCTCCAGTTCTTTCAGTAGCATAGTTAACATGAAAAAGACGTCCATGAATATCCTTTCCATCCATGCCTGTTATAGCAGCAACAAACAAATACAAGTGAATATGTCATCAAATCATTGCAAACCTGTTCTGGAAAGATTTTTATATTTTTATTTTTATTTGAGGCAACTGCAACAATATTTAAAAACGTTCCACGAAGATATATATGCCATCCTCCATATCGATGAGAGTCTGTCTATGATATTAAGTTACGTCTTGAAGATACTGATGAATCTTGCCTTTCATCTTGTTGCCGAAGATAACTCCCATCCATTGGGCACGTCTGTCCTTCACAACAGATCTGCATGTGGGTGATTTTCTTCACAATTTGAATGTAGATGAAAGCAACCCCTTTGCATTAATAAGAAACCTAAAATTTTCATCTGTTTTTCAGTAAGCTGTCAAGCTATATATCAGGTTTTGTGTCTCGAAAAGGAACAGTAAACTTCACTTGATTTACGGTATCCCAAGCCAAGCCACCAACACCGAATACTTGTAAAAGATTAATGTCTGGAACCAAAAGATGACTCTGACCTCCAATAATGCCAAGAAACTTTTGAATGCGAATTCGAACATGTTCAAAAGACCCCATCGAAACTTCCTTTCAAAGTGAATCAAATTACTATTGAAATATGGAACTATTTGTTGAAGCCATGGTTTGATTTTATTAGGATGAAGTCGATGCCATGTCTCAAGAGAATCCATTGCAACCATTGCTAAAGGACAATGCCTTAATCTAATTTTAAGAGCAATGATCATTGGTCCCACACAGGATTCAATTCTGATGATAGGAGGAGGAGCCGACAAGCAAAGCCGCAAACATGAAACCAGAAGCTCAAGTTGGTAGTGCCTGCTAGAGATGAGCACTTCCCATTAATATTTATGGAACAAATCCTTGCACAAATATCGGTCTTGTTGTGATATCATATCCCCAAAAGCAGTATTTCCTTGCAAAGTCTGTCGGGTTTTCAACCTTCTCTTTGACAAGTTCTCCAGAAGATCCAGCCGAGCCCACTTGTACAATTGTGCTTGTGTTGACATATGCACTTGATGAGTGGCTTATACGTGGACTGTTGAATGTGTTTAAGAAATGGGACTCTGCGTGGGTAACCTTACAGGCCGCCTTCAAGTTTTGAAACCTTCTGGCATCTGTAATTTCATAGGTTCCATTGTGTTTTGACCATTTCCCTGTGATCACCTATATGCTCCTGCAAGTTCTGCGACCTGTAATCAAACAAAAAACTTGACAGTGGTAAATGAAATTTGAGGCTTGGTGCATATCCCCTTTACTTGTGGTTCTTCATATGCAACTCAATATTCGACAAGTATACCGATGAGATATTCTCAAAATGCCCTTACACCTAACTAGATCTGGCAGCTGGCCTCATCATAGCTTGATTCTTAGGCTTTATTACCAATTTGACACTTGTAATCTTCAACTTGTCAACTCAGCATTTGAACCCTATGATCCCCTTAGCTTGGCGCTTGCACTTGGCTGGTGTGTCGATTTGTGACTTGAACTTGTTGTTTGACTCGGTATGAGAATGACCTTGTGATTTTGTATGGATTTGTGACATGTGGACTTTGAGCTCTGTCTTGATTCTTGACTTGGTGCGCTAGGCTTATGGCTTGAGTTGGGAAATAGCTTGCAGGTCCCCAACCTTTTGATAAGAATCTAAAGCTTAGATCTTTTACAAAAAGTCATAAACCCGATAGGCTGGATTAGGCTTAGACATTAATATCACTTGGAGTTTGTCATATAATTAATGTAGCTTAGGTTTATACTTAGGCCATAGATCACTTAGTGCACACACACCATAAAAATTATATTATTTTTGTTAGAAAAAAGAAAAAACTAGGGTTTCGAGTAATAACTGACAATGATTTGGAATGCAGGTAAAAGCCATCAATAAGAGTTTTCACGAAGAAAGGTGAGTATGAAACTGGCCAAGAGACTGAAGAAAACGATATATCAAATGAAGAATGATGAGAACAGTCATCAAAATACGAGTTTATTTTGATCGCTAACAACTGGCTCCAATTGGGATGGAGACCTCTCTGCGAGGTTTCCAAGAACCTAGTAGTTCCAGTAGCCTTTAGCATTGGGCATGGAGTCATCTAGTCTTTATAATTGATCCCCTGCAAACCTATGACCTGCCTATAGTCTACCCTGCTATTTCAAGAAATTGAAAACAATCTACTTGCTCGTATGAAGAGCTTATTATTCTCTTAACTCCTACACTAACCAAACATATTGCCTCTTATCAGGTGAAGTCATCTTTCCAATGAAGCCATGTAAGAAACTATTTTGCTGAATCTATTCTTGGTCTTGTCCCTAAAAATAAAAAAATGGATATCCAACAGAAATGTTGTTTATACAGATGATAAAGCCAACTTTCATCTGACATAAATATTTTCGGATTAATGCTACCCATAGATTCTAAATAGTCAACAAAAGGGTCATCAAATTCACAAAGCAATACCTCTTTGGACTGCTTATCCAACTGTAAATTGAAATGATGTTGAAGGCTGCCTTTACTAATCTCACTGTTGAATGCGTGCTGCTCGAGATCTATTGGAGAAACATATAGGATGGAATGCTGATCTGGACTTTTCAGCTCCTCACTTTCTTCATATCTGCTGCAATCTACCTTTATCTGCAAATCTGGAAAATGTGGGCTGTCCTCAACATATACTGCAGATGCAATACTTTCACTTACTGATTGGTCAATCTGCTCATCACCTTTCAAGTCTTCATGTCTACTACAATTTCCCTGTGTCTGCAAATCTGAAAGCTGAGGACTACTTATAGTATTTTCCACAGATCTGAAATATGATGATCTATTACTTTCTCCTGTTGACTCAGATTCATTTCTTTTTCCTGTTGATATATGCATTGGTTCTTTGACATCAATACATCCAAAACAGACATGTTGATTTTTATCAATATTTAAAACAACAAACACATTTGATATGATGTCAGATACATCACTATTATCCTTCAACACCTCTTGACCTACATGGTAAATGTCTTCTTCAACAATAAAAACTTTATCACAAACTTGATCTTTGTGACAAGTAAAAACTTTATGAAATGAAGAAAACTCTTCACAACATCCTTCAAAAAGACATTCAACTGGAAAATAATCTTTACAAAAGGAATTGAAGTTTGAATGGAAATTTGTCAAAGAACTAACACTTGCATTTGGAAGAGACCTGCACCATTCAAGAGCGATCCCCTCTAATGAATACCTGAAAAGATTAATTTGAACATCTTCATGTACAATTCCAAGCTGATGAATAAAGTCATGAAAATCCAGCAAGTGTTCAGCTGGCACTTCCCATTCTTCTCCTCAAAATCTGGGAAGGTTGCATTCCCATTCATCTCTACTAGGCACTGGATGAGGGTAACCAGAAATACTTGCAAAATCATAGAACACATACCTCTTAGCAAAGATTTGATTCATGTCATACCAATGGAGTCACCAATAGATTTATGAACAATGGAGTTGCCACTGAATTCGTCCTTCATGGAGTCGCCAGATAGATGATTACAACTGAAAATGTTCCCAGTATTTTTCTATCATCAAAGCTAAAACTTATGTCGTCTCCCAAGGAAGTTGAGCTTCAATCTCCTCTCCCCAGCAACGATGCCAATTTGTTATCACTCCAAGAAACTCTTTGGGGTTGTAGGCCAAAGATGCTTGGTAATTCAAGAATATGGTAAATTTGGTATGCTTGGAACAATGGGATAACTCAATAGCTAATGAGAAGAACAACTTATCATGCATTCGAATAAGACAGTGCTTTTAGAAATCAATGATCAGACAGAGTAATTGAAATAGGGTATGAAGAACACTAGTCTAGATAACCAAGTACAACAGTGTGCAGGGTCATACAAGATAGTAAGAATTCCTTTAATTCAAGTTCATGAGCTTAATAAGAAGATACCAGTTCTTAGAAGCTGAGCTAAACTGAAATAAAGTATAGAATAATGAAGTACATGAATAAATCTGACATTGACAACAAAAGAAGACTATGATTCTATTATCAAGATAAGAGTCTTAGTACAAGAGAAAAATGTATCCAGGATTGAACCCCCCTTAGTCCTATTATGTCTTGAGCTTTATAGTTCTACAATACAGTTTTCAGATCCTAAAATAATGGATAAGATATGCTAAATATAGAAAGTCAAAACTGATTTACAAAAGATAAGGAATGATCCTCAAAATGAGGTCAATTTCGCATTTCATGGTCTTTAGATGATGTAGAATCTCTATGCAGTGCAGATAAGCCTTCCAAGGCTGTTTGATGACTCTTGAGAAAGATGAAATTCGAATTTTCTAATTTTGGAAAAAACCCTGATTTGTTGCCTTCAAAATAGATGTCAAATCAACCTGAAATCCTCCTCTAACTCCTTTGCATCAAAAGTGGATCTTAGAATTGACACTATAATTCAATATGTATCTTTGGAAAGCATTTTCAAGAGACTCGGTTCAGAAAAACTTCGATCTGGGCAAAAATACACCTTCACTGGCCAGTCTCAGGTTTCACCAGCTATGTTGCCTTAAGATTTGCTAGTTAGCTGGTGAAAGCTCTGCTTTTCATCAGCTAACTGGTTATAATTCCGCCTTCTGCACTGGTGAAAGTTTTGTTTTGGTCAAGAAGGAAACCTTTCATGATCAAATCAAATTTATTGTTTGCATTAACGATGCTGCAACCCATACCATCATTGGGAAATTGATGTTCTATCATACCCAACACTCGAACTCCGACTCTGGCTTTCATACCCATCACTCGGGCTCTGACTGTAGCTACCACCACTAGCATTCCCATCATCTTGGCTATAACCACCACTAGTTATGTACCCATCGTTTTGACTGTAGCCACCACCGCTAGAACCAAAACCTCCAGTTCTTTCAGTAGCATAGTTAACATGAAAAATACATCCATGAATATCCTTTCCATCCATGCCTGTTATAGCAGCAGCAACCAAATACAAGTGAATATGTCATCAGATCATTGCAAACCTATTCTGGAAATTTTTTTATATTTATATTTTTATTTGAGGCAACTGCAGCAATATTTAAAAACATTCCATGAAGATATATATGCCATCCTCCATATCGATGAGAGTATGTCTGTGATATTAAGTTACATCTTGAAGATACTGATGAATCTTGCCTTTCATCTTGTTGCCGAAGATAACTCCCATCCATTGGGCACGACTGTCGTTCACAACAGATCTGCATGTGGGTGATTTTCTTCACAATTTGAATGTAGATGAAAGCAACCCCTTTGCATTAATAAGAGACCTAAAATTCTCATCTGTTTTTCGGCAAGCTGTCAAGCTATATATCAGGTTTTGTGTCTTGAAAAGGAACAGTAAACTTCACTTGATTTACGGTATCCCAAGCCAAGCCACCAACACCGAATACTTGTAAAAGATTAATGTTTGGAACCAAAAGATGAATCTGACCTCCAATAATGCCAAGAAACTTTTGAATGCAAATTTGAACATGTGCAAAAGACCCCATCGAAACTTTCTTTCAAAGTGAATCAAATAACTATTGAAATATGAAACTATTTGCTGAAGCCATGGTTCGATTTTATTAGGATGAAGTCGATGCCATGTCTCAAGAGAATCCATTGCAACCATTGCTAAAGGACAATGCCTTAATCTAATTTTAAGAGCAATGATCATTGGTCCCACACAGGATTCAATTCTGATGATAGGAGGAGGAGCCGACAAGCAAAGCCGCAAACATTAAACTAGAAGCTCAAGTTGGTAGCGCCTGCTAGAGATGAGCACTTCCCGTTGATATTTATGGAACAAATCCTTGCACAAATCTCGGTCTTGTTGTGATATCATATCCCCAAAAATAGTATTTCCTTGCAAAGTCTGCCGGGTTTTCAACCTTCTCTTTGACAAGTTCTCCAGAAGATCCAGTCGAGCCCACTTGTACAGTTGTGCTTGTGTTGACATATGCGCTTGATGAGTGGCTTATACATGGACTGTTGAATGTGTTTAAGAAATGGGACTCTGTGTGGGTAACCTTACAGGCCACCTTCGAGTTTTGAAACCTTCTGGCATCTGTAATTTCATAGGTTCCATTGTGTTTTGATCGTTTCCCTGTGATCACCTATATACTCCTACAAGTTCTGTGACCTGTAATCAAACAAAAAACTTGACATCGGTAAATGAAATTTGAGGCTTGACGCATATCCCCTTTGCTCGTGGTTCTTCATATGCAACTCAATATTCGACAAGTATATCGATGAGATATTCTCAAAATGCCCTTACACCTAACTAGATCTGACAGCTGGCCTCATCATGGCTTGATTCTTAGGCTTTATTACCAATTTGACACTTGTAATATTCAACTTGTCAACTTAGCGTTTGAACCCTATGATCCCCTTAGCTTGGTGCTTGCACTTGGCTGGTGTGTCGATTTGTGACTTGAACCTGTTGTTTGACTCGGTATGAGAATGAACTTGTGATTTTGTATGGATTTGTGACATGTGGACTTTGAGCTTTGTCTTGACTCCTGACTTGGTGCGCTAGTCTTATGGCTTGAGTTGGGAAATAGCTTGCAGGTCCCCAACCTTTTGATAAGAGTCTAAAGCTTAGATCTTTTACAAAAAGTCATAAACCCAATAGGATGGATTAGGCTTAGACATTAATATGACTTGGAGTTTGTCATATAATCAATGTAGCTTAGGTTTATACTTAGGCCATAGATCACTTAGTGCACACACACCACAAAAATTGTATTATTTTTGTTAGAAAAAGGCAAAAACTAGGGTTTCGAGTAATAACTGACAATGATTTGGAATGCAGGTAAAAGCCATCAACGAGAGTTTTCATGAAGAAAGGTGAGTATGACACTGGCCAAGAGACTGAAGAAAACAATATATCAAATGAAGAATGATGAGAACAGTCATCAAAATACTAGTGTATTTTGATCGCTAACAAATTGTTTACAGTACAATATATAGGAGCCCATGACATCCAAAAAAAACCTAGTCCATTGACCTGGATTAGATTACAACCTTAATCCCTTAATTGGAATTAGAAAACCATGGTATGAAATACCATGTGCCACTAAACTGCTAAAGGTAAAAAAATTCCCTTGCCAAAAAGTGAAAGATTGCCCAAAATTTGGCAATAACCCCCCCGTAAAAATATTTCATGTGTTCTTACCCCGAAACCCCCAATAGGGGGACCCAAAATCATGCAAAGAATATAACACATATCCAACATTCTCCCACTTGTTGTTTTCTTTTCATATAGGGGTTAGAGGATTTCATTATCAACAATCCACAACGAAAATTCCCATTGATTCTCTACACTAAAATAACTTCTCAATGCTCACAGACTTTGTTAATGGATCTGCAACACTCTCTAAAGTTTCCACCTTCACCAGCAACACCTTCTTCTCTTCAACCATGTCTCTGACAAAATGATACTGAACATCGATATGCTTTGTCTTAGAATAATAAGCTAGGTTCCTTGATAGGAATATTGTACTTTGATTTTCAGAATCTATCCTTACAACTTGTTGTACCAAACCAATACTTGAACGTAGTCTCTATAACCATATTGCTTCCTTGCTTGTATGAGTGGTTGCCATGTATTTTGTTCTATAGTTGAGAGTTCCACTATAAATTTTCTTTATTTCATTTGGTTGATTGCTCCTCCAAATAGTTTAAACACACACCAGCTTGTAGATCTTCTGCAATCCAAATCTTTAGCCCAATCTATATCAACAAAACCATATAAAAGACCAAATAAATAAGATTATCACCTACTAATTTGAAATACACACAATGATTGTCTTTTATTCTTGTGAAGCCAAGTCTCAATATACAAGTATCAAATTTTGGATACCACATCCTTGGTGATTACTTTAACCCATATAGGGACTTGTTCGGCCTGCATACCAATTTTTTCTTTCCCTTCACTACAAATCCTTCTGGTTGCTTCATGCATATTTCTTCTTCCATATTTCCATGTAGGAATGTTGTCTTTACATCCATCTATTCTACTTCAAAATAAAAAAAATACAACAAGAGATAAAATAAATCTAATAGAAGTTAACTTGGAAAAAGGAGAAAAAAATTCACCAAAGTCAATTACCTCTACCTGGGAATAACCTTTTTCTAATTACTAATCTTTATATTTCTCCACTTTTCCTTTTGCATTCAACTTTTTCTTAAACACCCATTCGTTGTCAATGGGAAATTTTCCATTTGACAACTCCACTAGATCCCAAGCCTTATTCTTGTCCAAGGATGCCATTTCTACAACCATGGCCTTTTTTTAGAGTTCTCCATCCTATGAATCCAGTACCTCCCTAATAGTTATAGGATCATCATTAGTAATAAACAAAAAAAAAATTGAACATAAATCAGGTGGGGTATACTTTTTCGGTTTCCTTATTTCCAAAATTGGAGTATGCTGATTTTGTTCTTCCGATTCATGTTATTCTATAAAGTCTGATTCATTATCCTTCAATTAAAACTCTATTTTCTATGGTTCTTCCTCCCTTGGTAGGAATTCTTTTTTGATGACATCTTTGATTTATCTAAATATCACATCTCGGCTATACACTACCTTCTTAGTTTCTGGGTTCCAAATATTATAACCTTTCATACCATATTTATAGCCAATAAAGATACACTTTTCATCCTTTTTATTTAGCTTACTCCTATTTTCCTTTGGAATGTGTACATAAGAATCACGGCCAAAAACCATGAGATGTATTGGATATGGTTTCTTACTAGCCCATACCTCATGTGGAGTCATGCCATCCAATGTTGATGAGGGTGGTAAATTTACCAGGTAACATGTAGTGTCCATTGCCTTTGCCTAGAATTCTTGTCCCAACCCAACACCACTTAACATGCTCCTTTCTCTTTCCATCAACATCATGTTCATCCTTTCTACAACTCCATTCTTTTGAGGTGTGTATGGATTATTATTTTTCCCTTCTATACTTGATTTCTTATAGAATTCCTCAAATTCATTCCCACATAATTCTCCACCATTATACGTCCTCAACAACTTGATTTTCTTCTTTGTCTAATTTTCTACAAGAACCTCAAACTCTTTAAATTTGTCAAAGAATTCAAATTTATTCTTAAGGAAATAAATCCATGTATTCCTTGAGAAGTCATATATAAATGAGACATAGTACACAAATTTACCTATTGATGGAATTGTCATAAGTTCAAATACATCACTATGCACCAACCATAAAATTTCCCATGCCCTTGTAGCACCAGAGAAAAATCATACTTGATTATGCTTCCCATACAAGTAATGTTCATATAAATCAATATCTAGAGAGAAATTCAGCATACCTTCAACGATATGTTTACCATGTAGCACTCAAATCCCCTTCTCTCTGATATACCCCAGTCTTTTATGCCACAACATAGTCTTTTCTCTAGATACTGCAAGAGTTTTTCCTTATTCAACTCCAATCTCATGAAAATTGGACCTATTTCACCCATCACTATTAGTTATTATTATTATATTATACAAAGTTCCAATCCGAAATCCCCTCAACAACACCATTGCTCCTGAAACCATCCTATAGGTTTTCTTTTCAAACAATGTTTTTACACCTTCATCGTCTATCTTTCTTACATAAATCAAATTCTTGGCCAATCTTGGGATGTGCAGAACACTAGAGAGTGTTATAATCCTACCATCCATGAGCTTCAACTTGAATTTTCCTCATCCTACTACTTTGTCTATCGAGTCATATCCTAAAAAAATATCACCCCATCACACCTTTCATACTCACAAAACCACTCCCTGTGAGGAGTCATATGAAAGGATGCAGCTAAGTCGACCAACCATGCCTCATGATCTACATGTGTTCTTGAAAAATCCAAGTACACATCCCGTCCTTCATGTGTGAAGTTTTTTTCTTCTATAGTAGGTGTTAGAACAATATTTGCCTCACCCTCTGCAATCTTGCAGAGAGGGCCTTATTCCATTCCCCCATGCAGACTTAGTTTCCCTGATTGATAAATCCATAGACAAAAATAAATATTTTTCCACTTGTATGCACCTTGCAAGCTATACATCAAGCATATACACTGGCTGCTCCACTACAACCTGTGTACATCGGGATTTGTGCCAGAAAATCAAAATTAAATGTCGGGTTTCCATGTCATGACAAGAGATCTTTGATCCTTGGCCTTCCATATACTGGAAACGTTCTGACTCGGCCCTTCAGTTGCATTTTGAAGGCTATAAAAAATCCAATTCCAAGTTATGGAAAAAGAGAGAGAATTCAACTTTGAGAGCAAAGTTAC
The DNA here is from genome assembly GCA_010110895.2 of Picea sitchensis. NCBI lineage: Eukaryota > Viridiplantae > Streptophyta > Pinopsida > Pinales > Pinaceae > Picea > Picea sitchensis. The sequence continues at coordinate 126,974 of SNQJ01S0012136.1, forward strand.
TGTGGAGAAATTATTTACTTCATATTGAGTCTACATCCCTTTGTACTTTAAGTTTGAACACAATGTTCAACCCATAAGCTCTTCCCTTATTGATGGAGAACATCTTTGTCTCCCTTATATGAGCTTGCCTTTGGTGGAGGATTGAAGTGGTGGAGGTCCAGTTGGAAGGAACTCGGTTTCTTAGTTCTGAACCATGCCAACATGGAATTCTATAATAGTTTCACTTCTACCGATCATTTATTGATAGAAATACTCATTTCCCGTCCAATTGATATCTTGCAAATATATGTATTATGATCCATGGGCATGTTTGTTTTGTATATTAATGGATTCTTCTATCTAATGTACTAACCTGTTATATTATCACTATATACTTTCTCTGCTTGTTTGTTGAGAATTTGTTGCAGGTATAAATCTTTGGGTCGAAGTGCTCAACGATGGACATCATCAAACGTTTGGACGAGGTAGGCCTCTTTCTTACCTCTCTTGCACATTAGTTTACATAACATATGCTGCAATTGAGTCAATTTCTACAGTCATACCTGTCTCTTGTGGTTCACCCTAGCCATAGAGAGATTTTCCTCGTAACAGTAGGGGAATCATCAGATCCCTTCCCTCTCTGAACACTTTTGGATCTACATTGTTTCGTGTAATTCCCTTCTTTTCCACATGTCCAACATGCCTTTACAAATTTACCTAGATATTTAAATATTCCTCTATATTTAAATCTCCCACTTGAGTAATTATTTGTATTTATTTCTTGGGAGAATCCTCTTACAAGTAAGGCATATGTGCTCTGTATTTCCATGTTTTTGTGCATCATCTCCTCTGACAACAAGGATAAGACCACATCATTGAAAATTAAAGTAGTTGCATTACTTCTTATGGCACAACCAGACTACCCCACGATTCTGGTAAAGAGCACAATAAATTTGATACACTTATGTTAATCAGAAATATTAATATCAATAGATAATATCTAACTTACCACAATACCAAAGGCATTCAGATGCTCTGTTACCAAGTCTGCATATTTCATCCTCAAGTTGTATAGCTTCTTCCATAGGAAAAGATTTTTTACCAGGGACTTAAACTAATACAAATACCCTAACTTTTTCCCTAATGCCTTGGTTGTAGCTTCCCCTCACACATTCACTAATATTGAATATGAGGGACACAACTGGATTGTGCTCTTTTCCTTCCAATCCAACTCTGTCCAGTTTTCTGTTAATATTCCCATAGGTACACTACCTATATCTACAATGACCCATTCATATTTTCCTGCCAAAATATATTCCATCTTGAGCTTCCACAACTCAAAACTTTTCCCATTAATATTTTTAATATCTATTTTTGAATAGTTCGCCATTTCTTTTCACCACAAGAATCAATACTACCAAGCTTCCACTGTAACAAGGTTTATTACAGAATCGAGCCAAACCCTTAGCCACAAAGGCATCCCCTTGAAACCAATAACTTCTTTGATACAAAATGTAAGTTTTAAACCTTTTACAATATTTCAATGCACACACAAATTCTTAACACATAAAATAAAACAATTGCAATAACACATATACACAAAGATTTACCCTAGAAACCCAACCAGAAAAAACCAACAACCGGTTTTAGAGTCACACCTCTAATTCTATTTAGGATCCAAATTCATTGTTTACATTACAATATATAGGATCCCGCGACATCCAATAAACCCCTAATACATTGACCCAGATTATATTACAACCTTAATTCCTTAACCCAAATTAGACAACCATGGGATGAAACGCCATGCACCACTCAACCACTACAGGAGAAAAACCACCCTCGCAAAAGACGATAGACTGCCCAAAAATTTGGTGAATAAACCCCCCAAAAAATATTTTCAGGGGCTTCACCCATGAAACCCCTAATAGGGGTGGGGCCAAAATCATGCAAAGAATATAACACATACCCAACAATAATTGGAGGCATAAAAATAAATGAAATAGAACAAAGTCAATCATTTCATTATCATCTTCTTACTATTTCTGCAAACCCAAAACAATAGAAATATTACTTTGAATAATGATGCAATCATCAACATATAGTGTAATAATTAAAGTTTCACCATTTACGTATAAAATCTAGATATTGTGATTTGATTCACATTATTTGAAACCAATATTGAGAAAAAAATGATTAGTCCTCTCATACCATGCCCTAGGGGTCTATTCAAAGCATACAAGGATTTATACAGTCAACGTACAAGACTTCCATCCATCCTAAAGCCTAAGGGTTGTTCCATAGAAATATCCTTAGTGATATCACCATGTAATAAATAACTCTTGACATCCACATTATGTACGCCCATTCCAAATTGAGTAGCAAGAGAAAGAATAAGTTGAATAGAGTTCATCTTGCAACAAGGGAAAAAGTTTCAATGTAGTCAATTCCTTCTTGCTAAGAAAATCCCTTTTCTATCAAATGAGCCTTATGCCTTTCAAAAACACCTTTGTATGTGAATTTGATCTTGTAGACACATTGACATTTCACCACATTATGTCCTTGTGGTCAAGGGACTAAATCCCAAGTTTTTTTTTTCTCTTAAACAAATGGTATTCATCATCCATAACATTCTCCCAGTCAATTTGATGATGTGAATATACATATGTATTAGGATCACATGCCTCTAACACACCTGTTATTAGAGAAAAAATAAAATATCACTATCTTTCTAATCTCTTGTTTCTCTTAAGTCAATTATATATTTTTCATCATCATGAGTGGATTTAATTTTGTTAGTCACCCATCTGGGAAAACAAATCTCCCTTGTAAAGGAATTTCCTACAACAATATCACCATTCATTGAATGATCAGGTGTTTTGAAAATTGTGGCTAACTCTATCATGGAGGGTTGACTGAATGTTGGTTTTGGGACATGAGTTGATTATGCAATTGAAACACCTATGTTGTAGTCAATTGATCCAAAAACCTACACAATTTCCAATGGATCACAAATTAGTAGTCCATAAGAGGAATTCAACAAATAAATACTTGAAGTATGCTCATCCAAGATAACATCTCTCCTAAAAACATTTTATTTTTTGAATAGATCAAAAAACCTTTGAGTATTTAAACTCTTCAAAGTATCCCATAATAATACAATCATGACTCTTTTCATCCATCTTCTTCTACTTATCATCTAGAATATGAGTCCACACTATGCATACAAACATTATGAGATGTCTCATGGAGGGTTTTCTCCCACTCTATTCTCAAGTGTCACATCCAAAACAAATATAGTTAGAATTAAATTCAAAATATAATTTAAGTAGCTACATACTATTCTTCATTGTTACATCTTAAACATTTCATAGGTTGATTACCTTTGTTTTTAGCTAATGCCCTAGATTCCTTGAATTTTTTAAACACATGATATTTATTCTTTAACAAATATACCCAATTATGTATAGAAAATTTATCAATGAAAGAACATACCTTGCACCTACTAATGATGGTTTCTTCAGGGTACAAGGTGACTATGGACAATTTCCAACTACGACTTTTATTTCCATGTCTTCCCTATTTCAAATGTAGCTTGTTGATGATTTCAAGGAACATACTATTCACATAATTCATTAGGGGAAACAATCTAGGTAGTCCAATAACCATATTATACTTCAACATTAGTTTAATATCTTAGAAATTTAAATGCTCATGTCTTTCATGCCGAATTCTACTCTAGTTTTCGTTCTTAGCTATGAGTGCAATTGATCTTGGATCCTTCTTGGGAAATTCATAGAACTTATATCGTATTTCCTTAGGTTCAAGAATACCTTCAAGAACAACAAGAAAGATATTATTTGTATCCTTCACAAAAAATTGATCTCGATATAATTCAAGTTTCTGTCTAGTTTAGTTAGTTGGGTTACAAAAACAAATTATCAATAAAAACATGGTACATGATACACATCAATATCACAGGATTATGAAATTCAATCTTATTGCAACTAGAAAAAATAAGATCAAAATAATATGCAACACAAGTTTCCTATCCTATAGCCTTACTTAGTGAAGAAAATAAAGAAGCACCCTTAGCCATGTGATGGGTACAACCGGAGTAGACTATCCACTCACTTTTATAAGTGTGAGAATGCAAGGCCTAAGAAGTACTAATAGAGAACATATAGTTATCTCCATACCTTGTAAATTGTTTTTCTATAGTTTGGTTGACTATATAATCATCACATCTCCTTCAAGCTTCTTGACTTTATCCTCAAGGTATTTAGTCTTCTTCTAGGAACATTTCTCCATATGTCCTAATTTCTCACAATAATAGTAGGTCTTCTTCATCTTACCTTCCTTAGTCAATCTTTGATCATTGTACTTATTCTTAATAATATGGTGAATGCAATATTGGTCTTTCACTTGATTGAATTATTGACCTCTTTCTCTATATTTTTGTTGACCTTTACCCTTAAACAAATGGGCATGTTTCTTAACTTCATGTTTCCATTCATAAATCAATTTTTCTTGTGCTCTAATCAGAAAAGCATAGAAATAATCAAAGGATTAATCCTTACCATATTATGTTTTGAAATCCCAAATATCATAGAATGCCAAATAAAATACACTATACGATATCTTCAAATTCATAAAGATAATTTCTAAATATTACCATCATTTTTTGAAAAACTCATTCCACATTCACCCAATTTAAACTATATCTCCTGCACAAGAGCCAAATAAATATATTTGATTCTATCAAAGGAGATAAGATAAATAGATATCAACTCTTTCTCAATCTACATAACTCGATTTGCATTATTCTTGTCAAATGTAGTATTTATCTTCCTCTAGAATTAATTCAGACAATCAATCTCTCTTGTATGAAAGTGAATCTACCTAAATATGTGGTTAATTATAATTCCTACAACCTCATCCTTCTTCCAATTTGATCCAAATTGAATCTTTGCAAACGTTTTTAAAATTTATAATAAGTGTATCCTTCCTTTTTTTATTATATTTTGTCTTTTTGGCAGAGTTGGAAGTGGAATCAAACCATTGGGATAGTTGGTCTTCCAAAGGTATCCATTAAAACAATGAAGGCTGAAGTGAGGAGATCAATGGGAAATTAAAGAGAATTGGGGGGAAATATTGTAGGAGCATAAATAAAAGATCGAAAGGAAACCTACTTGAAGTTGATGGACGAAGGAATCAAGAAGCATGCCCACAATGAGTGAAGGTGTCTCGAAGCCATGGTTATCTGCAATTTGGGTCTGCTAGTGAGTAACAATTCATGGGATTTTGAGAATGTATAACTCACCCCCTTTGTAATGAATTATCTGAGCATAGTAAAATGGTTCTAGATTTTCCCGTCTTGGTTTTAATTCTTATATTTTCTATGCAATGGATGTTTGGGTTATTTTCATGAATTATTGGATTGTGGTATAAAATCTATAGAAATATCAATCTTGTTGGTCAATTTCCACTCACCCACAAATTGTATCTCCTCCTCTAGGACACATTTCAGATTGTTGGTTGGTTTATTATTTTCCCACTTGATATACACACCGTTTGTTTGATTGATAGACATTTTGGTTATTGCTTGGGAAATTTTACAAAACCTTGGGAATGCTATTCTATACTAGAGTGTTTTATCGCTTTCCTAGGAGAATTTAGATACCCTTGGGAATTTTTTTTATGGCATGGGAGAAATTAGAGAACCTTGGGCATTTATTTCATTTATTGGGAAATTTTTCTCACCCATAGGTCACCCACAACATTTGGTAAATGATTCTTGTGCATGGGAGAGTTCCTTTGACTTCCATTTCACCCCCGAAATTAGTGGAGCTCTTCTCTATACCTACACAGGCAACAAATCCATTTTTGAACTCCCAAAAATTCATTTTTTTAAAACATAGACCACAAATCCAATTTTTCACACAACCACATTGTGATTCATTTTTTATATTTTTTAGAAGCATGTGTTGGTGAGACAGATGACCCATAGACCTACCATTTATGAATAAAATGGTATCATATTAGGTTTGTTAGATACCTTGAAGCATATGCATGTGAAAATCCTTGAACTGGGAGAAGTTGGAAGAGTTGAGAGACTTCAATAGGAAAATGAAAGAAGAAAGTTAGTATTAGAGGAAGAGAGTATATGAGATAGAGAAATAGATTGCCAAGTTCCAGGACTCCTTCACCACCATGATGGAAACATTAGATAGGATAAAATTGTAGCTCTTGTAGTTGGGGGAGAAATTCATAGAGCTAAATAATTTGCAAGAGGATAGGTTCGATGAGGTCACTTCTCAAGTATACCAGGAATTGGAAGCAAAGGAAGAGGCCTTGAAGAAGATAGAAACAATTTTCCAAGAGACCAAGAAATCTCATTCCATCACCATTACCGAATCTAGTACTATGATGGATGCAAGAATGATAAATTCACCCTCGAAAATCCATCCTCAAGAGACCTTTGGTGACCTTAAAAAGCACACTAGATTCATTGGGTCCAAGATGATGAGAAAAATTGGCCATGAGGGCCAAGGGATATGCAAGGAAGGATACGGGATTATGATCTCAATTGTAGTTCAACAGAGGCCCAAGTGTGAAGGCCTAGGATTCAATGGAGAAGAAGGCACCATAAGTGTAGCTCAAACCACCTTTGTCAAGGAAAGAGGAATTAGAAAAAAAGCAATGTGCAACAAGCCACTCAATTTTTCTTGTAGAAGCTTGGAATAGGGTATAAAATAAATGATTCTACCATCTGTATTCACTCCAATTCTTGGGGGACCAAGCAACCAAGTTGGAAAGCATCATAAAAAATTGAAAATGTATGGAATCCTTTGTTTTTGTTGCAAGAAAATGGTTCGTAAGGCTTCATATTGCTGGCACTCTAAAAGACAAACATCCCATGCATGAATTATTTCTAGTATTGCATATTGAATTGACATTGGGAGGCCAAATGTTGGAGTCTTCACCCCAAAATCCATCCCAATAATTGAATATCCAAAAAGAAAGCTTGGAGAGTCAAGGGGAAAGATGATTTTTTTTCACTTACAACCGAATGAGAAACAATTGTCAAATGACCTATTGCGATAGTAAATTCCATTTCTATCCATGATATGGACATCAAGGTTTTTCCAAACGAAGCCCTTATTCAACTCTTACCTTCCACAATATAGTGGAAGCATCCTTTTTTGGAGAATTTTCAAAGCTTTTCTTGTTGATCGAAGAAGAAGATTGAAGGGAGTTGAATATTTTTGGGACCAAAACACTTCAATTGGGGAGGTGTGACCCAAATTGGATCTATGAAAAACCTTTTTAATATTTGTACTAAGTGTATCCTTCTTTCTTTTCTTTTGTCTTTTTGGAAAAGTTGGAAGTGGAAGCTAACCATTATGATGGTTGGTCTTCCAAACGAATCCAGTAAAACAATGAATGATGAAGTGAGGAGATCGATGGGAGATAAAAGAGAATTGGGGGGGAAATCTTAAAGGATCAAAACTAAGAGCTAAAAAGGAAACTTGTTCAAAGTCAATCAATGAATAAGTCAAGAAGCATGTCCACATCGAGTGAAGGTGTCTGAAAGCCATGGTTATTTTCAAATTGGGTCTTGTAGTGAGTAACAATGCATGAGATTTTTAGCATGTGTAGCTCACCCCCTTTGTAATTAATTCTTTGTGCATAATAAAATGGTTTTGATTTTTCCTATCTTGGTTTAAATTCTTATACGTTTCGTGTAATGGATGTTTGGGTTATTTTCATGAATTACTAGATTATGGTATGAAATATACACAAATATTAATCTTGTTGGTTGATTCACACTCACCCATAAATCATATCTCCTCCTCTAGGATGCATTTTAGATTGTTGGCTGGTTTATTCTTTTCCCACATGTTGTACACAATGTTCTTTTAATTTTTGGATGTTTTGGTTACTGCTTGGGATATTTTACAAACCATTGGGTGTGTTATTCTCTACCTAATTGTTTTATCCCTTGACTAGGTGAAATAAAATACCATTTCACATTTGTGTTACAACTTGGGAAAATGTGGAGACCCCTAGGTGTTTATTTCACTACCTGAGCGGTTTTCCTTGCCCACGGGTCACCCATGACATTTGAAAAATGATTCTTATGCTTGAGAGAGTTCCTTTCACTCCCATTTCACCCCCACAAGTAGTGGGACTCTTCTCTATATTTTCACAGGAACCAAATCCTTTTTTAAACAACCAACAATTCATTTTTTTTAAATGCAGACCACAAATTTGTTTTTGCACATAGCCACATTGTGATTCATTTTTTATATTGTTTGGAAGCATCCATGTTGGGAAGATATATGAGACATATGATTACCATTTAAATATCAAATGGTATCATAGAAGGTTCATTTGATACCTTGAATAAGTTATCATTGGAAAATCCTTGAACAAGGACAAGTTGGAAGAGTTGAGAGACTTCAATAGGTATATCCATGAAGAAATTTGGTATTGGAGGTAGATAGAACAATTGTTGGATAAATACCTTTCCATGTGCCAGGACTCCACTGTCATCGAAACATTAGACAAGATAAAATTGCATCTCTTTCATTTGGGGGAGAAATTCATTGAGCTAGATAATTGGTAAGAGGAGGGGTTAACCGAGGTCAATGCTCACCTATACCAAGACTTGGCAGGGAAGGAAGAGGACTTGAAGAATCTATACATATTTTTCCAAGAGACTAATCAAGCCCTTTCCATTACCACTTATGATTCTAGTACTATGACAGAGTAAAGCATGGTAAATTCACCTTCCAAAATACTTCCTTAGGAGACCTTTGATGACTTTAGAAAGAACACTAGAGGCATCAGTTCCAAGCATATGAGAAAAATGGGTTATGAGTGCCAAGGGATAGGTAAGGAAGGCTAAGGGATTCTGATCCTAATTATAGATCAACAAAGGCCCAATAATGGAGGCCTAGGATTTGGCAGAGATGAAGCCATACAAAATTCATCTCAAACCACCTTCGTCAAGGTAAGAGGAACTAGAAAAGAAGCCATGTGAAGAAATTCAATTAAATTTAATTGTAGAAGCTTGGAAGAGGGAAACAAGGAGATGATTCTTCCATCGATATTCGCTCTAATTCTTGGGGGACCAAGAAAACAAGTTGGCAAGCATCATCACAAACTGAAAAGGTATGGCATAATTTGTGTTTTTTGCAAGAAAAGGGGTGATAAAAAAATTTATTGTTCACACTCTAGAAGTCCAACAAAACCATGCATTAATTATTGCCAGTACTGCATATTGACTAGAAATTCGGAGGATAAATTTCAAAGGATTCACCCTGAACTCCATCCCAAGAATCAAATATCCAAGAAAAAATCTTAGAGAGTCAAGGGGAAAGAGAAGTTGTTTTCAATTGCATTTCAAGGAGCATTGGTTGTCCAACAACCTATTGCAATAATAAATTCCATTTGTAGCCATGATATGGGAAACAAGTTTATGCCAAAGGTATCGCCTCTTTAGATTTTATCTTCCATCCTACAATGAAGGCATCATTTTCTAGATATTTATCCAGATTCTACTTGGTGATCAGTGAATAATATTGAAGGGATTTGAATATTTTGGGGACCAAAATCCTTCAAATGGGGAGGTGTGATCCTTGTTGGATCTTTGACAAAACGTTTTAAAATTTGTAATAAACATATCCTTCTTTTTTTTATTGTATTTTGTATTTTTGGAAAAGTTGGAAGTGGAAGTGAACAATTGTGATGGTTGGTCCTCCAAAGGAATCCATTAAAACAATCAAGGTTGAAGTGAGGATATCAATGAGAGATGAAAGATAATTGGGGGAAAAATATTGAAGGAGAATAAATAAGAGCTCAAACGAAAACTTGCTCGAAGTCGATGGATGAAGGACTCATAAAACTTGTCCACACTGAGCAAAGATGTCATGAATCCATGATTATTTTCAATTTGGGTCTACTATTGAGTAACAATGCATTATATTTTGAGCATCAATAGCTCACACCCTTTGTAATGCATTCACTAAGAATAAGGGTGTATATTGTAACTTGTAACAAATTAAATACCTTGTTGGATAACAAAGCGTATACAATTTACAGAGGGTATCATATCAGGTTCGTTAAATACCTTGAAGAAGATACCATGGACAAATCCTTGAATAGGGAGAAGTTGGAAGAGTTGATAGACTTCAATAGGGAGATCCAAGAAGAAAGTCAGTATTGGAGGTAGAGAGAAGATGAACTGGAGAAAGATCTTTCCAGGGACCAAGATTCATTCACTACCATGAGAGAAACATTAGACATGAGTAGATTGTAGTTATTGTAGTTTGGGGAGAAATTCATTGAGGTGGATATATGGTAAGAAGAGAAGTTCACCGAGGTCACTACTCGCATATACCGAGACTTGGTAGTAAAGGAATAGGACTTGAATAAGATATAAGAAGTTATATAAGAGACTAAGAAAGCCCCTTCCAATTCCACTGCTGAACCTAATACCATGATGGAGGAAAGCATGGTAAATTCACCTTCCAAAATCCTTAATAAACCTTCGGTGACTTTGAAAATCACACTAGAGGCATCGAATCCAAGATGATGAGAGAAATTGGATGTGAGGGCCAAGGGACTCTGATCCTAATTGTATCTCAATATAGGCCCAAGTGTGAAGGTCTGAGATTCAATGGAGAAGAATCCAGAACAAGTGCATCTCAAAACACCTTCATCAAGGAAAGAGGAACTAGAAAAGAATCTGTGTGCAACAAGACACACATTTTTTCTTGCAGAATCTTGGAAGAGGGAAAAAAAGAAATGGTTATACCATCCATATTCACTCTAATTCTTGGGGGACCAAGCAACCAAGTTGGAAATCATCATCACAAACCAAAAATGTATGGCATAGGTTTTTGTTTTGCAAGAAAATGGGTCACAAGTCTTACGATTATTGGCACTCTAGAAGGCCAAGAAACCCATGCATAAAATATTTCTAGTAGAGCATATTGACTAGACATTTGGAGGCCAAATGTTGGAGGATTCACCCTGAAATCCATCCCAAGAACCAAATATCCAATAATAAACCTTGGAGAGTCAAAGGGAAAGAGTAGTTGTTTTCACTTGCATCCTAAGGAGTAGCGGTTGTCCAATGACCTATTACAATATTAAATGCCATTTCTATCCATGATATGGATAGCAAGGTTATGCCAAAGACAACTCTTATTCGTATCTTGTCTTCCATCCTACAACGAAGGTGTCTCTTTTTGTACATTTATTGGAGTCTTGTTGTTGACTGGAGAAGAATATTGAAGGGATTTGAAGCTTTTGGGGAACAAAATCCTTAAAACGGGGAGGTGACGTGATTCAAATTAGATATTTGAAAAATATTTTTAAAATCTATAATAAGTGTATCCTCCCTTTTTTTATTGTATTTTGTCGTTTTGGCAAGGTTGGAAGTGGAAGAGAACCATTTTAATGGTGTTTCTTTCAAAGGAAGCGATTCAAACAATGAATATGAAACAAAATTGGGGGAAAAATCTTGAAGGAGAAGAAATAAGAGATTGAAAGGAAACATACTCGAAGTCGATGGACGGAGGTGTCAAGAATCCTATCCACATTGAGTGAAGGTGTCCCAAAGCATGGTTATCTGCAATTTGGGTCTACTAGTGAGTAATAATGCATGATATTTTGAGCATGCATAACTCACCCCCTTTGTAATGAATTCTCTAAGAATAATAAAATTGATCTAGTCTTTTTGTCTTCATTTATGTAACATCCCCACTATAATCCCTAGTTTAAATGAATGCTGAAGTTAGAAGATCAATGGGATATGAAACAAATTTGGGGGAAAAATCTTGAAGGAGAATAAATAAGAGATCGAAAGGAAACCTGATCGAACTCGATGGACGAAGGTGTCAATAATCCTATCCACACCGAGTGAAGGTGTCCCGAAGCCATGGTTATCTGCAATTTGGGTCTACTAGTGAGTAATAATGCATAAGATTTTGAGCATGCATAGCTCACCCCCTCTGTAATGAATTCTCTAAGAATAATCAAATTGATCTAGTTTTTTTTGTCTTCATTTATGTAACATCCCCACTATAATCCCTAGTTTAAATGAATTCATAATGTAGATATAATGTATGGTCGTGACCAAGCGATGTGTATGCAAATTGTAATTCTGAATTTTAATAAATAAAATGTGATGCCAACTATTGGGATTACATGGATAGAGATGGGGGTTGATTGACCCAAAAGAGAGGAAGGGTCTAGAAAAGTTTTTTTTTATTCATGAGTTTAATTCCCAAATCCTTTTTCTTGATTTTAATGTTTTGAGTGAACCTTCTATTTTGTTGTTGAATGTTCCCAAAGCCAATCATTAAATACATCTAAGATGGTGGGTGTGAGAAGTCACATCCAATAGTTATTGGGAGCATGATATTGAAGTAAAATCAACATTG
>SNQJ01S0012137.1:10647-51477 GCA_010110895.2 Picea sitchensis
TTGAGCAGATGTTTGAGGAGATTAGTGTCCTTATTGGAGAATCCCTTCTTATATTTAATAATGAGGTGAAATTGTTGGATAGATGAAACCCATTTTAAAATGTTTGCATCGTATATCTTTTATTAATAATTTTAAAAAATAGATGATTATCTATGTGAAATATATTTTGTCTCCTTATGTAGAAGATAATGGTGTTATTGTTGGATATATTATGTAATACTCCTAGGCCAAACCCCAATTGTACATATAAATGTAAATGAAGACATAGGTTGGTGAGCCAGGATATTTTGGGCCAGAGTGCCTTTGTGTATATGTATTTTGAGGCCAGAGTTCCTATGTGGTTATTAGGTTGGAGGGATGGATGCTAAAATGGTCAGTGAGTCATTATTGTAATATGTAATCACACACAAATATTCATGAAAACACATTATTGTTGCAGACCAACCATGCAAAATAGTATGGGGGGTTAAGCTCCACTAAATAAGGAAAGAGGGATAAAAGTTTAGGAAAAGGAGATAAGCTATGGGGGCTTAATCCCAAAGGAATGTTTTATTAATATTCCTTAAAGTATAAAGTATGGATATTTATTTTATCCTAAGTTCTAAGGATGGGGACAAGTGGGGTTCAAGGGGGCCCAAGGTAGTTCCCAACATAACAAGTGTCAAGTTGGGAACATTCATACATATAGTTTAGAATTAGTTCATTTTTATATCATTCTATATTCATTTCCTTCACTCACTGATGCAGGAGCATCCACACCTCATCAAGCGAGCCAGCGCGTGGAGAAAGAAAATACAGCTGGATAGTGCCAGCACACATGTTTTTGAAAGGCTTTGGAAAGTGTTGCGCCGTCCTTTTGAATGAAAGCATTCATAAGAAGCACACTATGTATATTGTAAATGGACCTTGAGCCTTTAAGCTCACGTCCTTAGGTAGTTGAGGCATTTAATAGTTTTAATGTTGTTAGATAGGAATTTATTGTAGAATTGATAGTTGTAGAATTCGAGAGGGAAAATGGAATACAGGCACCCTCCTTTGTATGATTCAGAATATTCATTCAGGAGCAAGAAGCAGAGCAGAGCAAAGAACTTGTGGAGAACACCCATGTACAGATATTGAATTAATAGAAGAACTTTGATTCAATTCCATGGCCGTGATTATTCGCTGTGTGTTGTTAATATTATGTTGTTGCATATTTTCTTCTTGTTATGCTTTTGTTTTATATGCTGTGTATGTGGTTTCATGGTAGATTCGAAACCTGAGTGAATAAGAGAATGAGTTTCAATTGTTTCTTTGTTTAAGCCAGGAGATTCCTGCATAGAGTGTAGTCGAATTCATCCGCATAGAGTGCGTTGATGAGGTTCAACGGTTAAACTCTTATTATCGCTCACCCAGAGTTGAATTGGGTTATTGGAGTGTGCAGGAGAAGTGCAGGCCGGATTCGAAGTCTCAGCAGAGACTGAGCACAAGAATACAGGTATTTTTGTGGCTGTGAGTGCACAAAGTCCATGTGACTTCAACACTTTGAGAGCTGTTGAAGATTGAGTGAGAAAAGCGTGGGTGAAAAGTCTCTGAAGGAGTCGGAGGACTTAAGCTCAGGAGGAATAGTTCCTTGCAATTATTGTGGGAGCATACCCAGGAGAAGCTCCGGACGGGAGAAGCTTTGGAGCGAAAGGATTCCTCGAGAGGAAGGATCAACGGCCAGGGATCGCAGAGGAGAATTGTGAAATCCCATTGATCATTGGATCGTGGATAAGCTGTGAGGGAATTAACCCGTGGGTGCAAGAAGGATCGAAGTCCATCGGGGTTCGGCATTCAGCATTTGACGAGGCATAAGTTTCATGCTCGTTAAAATCGTGAATCGCGATTACTCGAATCAACGAGAGTCATTGATCATAGCAGGGACACGTGGCGCACGATCCTGAGGAGTCGGAGAGTCGGAGTTTGGCGTTCGGGGTTTCCAGCAGCAAGGAAACTTTGCATTGTGGATTCGCGATCCGTGAAATCCCGACGGTGACGTGGCAGTGTGGGACCACGAGGTCTAGTGGAGCCCAGGTGGCATTGTATCGGAAGATCGGTACCTTAGGGCTCGGGGTTTGGAAAATCAAATGGTTGGTATCGCAGGTAGCGATATCCTGATAGGGAGATCCCCGACGAGTGGAAAGCGTTGACCGTTGACCATCGACATTCGGGGTTCAGAGTTTTGAGTTGCACGAGAACGTGCACACAGGGTTCACGATATCGCGAAACCCGATTTCCCGAAGTGACTGCCGGGAGATCAAAAGAATGTCCTGTGGGTGAAAAGAAGTCTCGATAAGGGATTCAAAGGGTATTACAACTCTTCGGGGTAGGAAGAAGAAGAAGGTCCTGGTGAGAGCGGCTACCGCCGAGGGCAGGTTGCGTCAGAGTGGTATCAGAGCCCAAAATCTTATCTGTACATTTCAGGCGAGAGAAGGGAAGGAGAAAGGGAAAGCACTCTGATACACACGACTTGCATCAAAGTGGTATCAGAGCCGGAGTATCTTTTCTTTCTGAAGCAGAGACAGAGGAGATATAATGCCGCCCAGAAGAGAAAGGCAGTCACCTGATCGTGAGGATAGGGATGCCCGAAGAAGGGGTAGGCCAGCAGGGAATCCAGAGATGGAGTGACAGATACGAGATCTCAGGGCGAGACTCGAAGAAATGGAGACCACCGAGAGGTGCGGAGTTGGCGCTGGAGAGTTCAGTGATTTCGAGGTGGAAGAGGAAGCTGGACACGAAGCAGAAGAGGTCTCAGGAGAGGATGCCTCAATAGAGAGATTGATCAGAGCCATTTCTAGAATGAGCTCAAAGACAGAGATGGACATTCCCGTCTATGAGGGAAGTCTAAATGCAAAAGAGTTGCTGGATTGGGTCCGAGCACTCGACACCTACTTCGATTACGAAGATATCGAAGAGGACAAGAAAGTAAGGCACGCTGTCACAAAGTTGAAAGGACATGCAGCCTTATGGTGGGATGAATTGGAGGCTGATAGGCGCTGCAAAGGAAAAAAGAAGGTAAAAAGCTGGGATCGGATGATCGCTAAGATGAAGGCGAAGTTTATTCCAAGAGATTACTAGATCACACTGTTCAGGCGAATGCAGAACCTGAGACAAAAGTTGATGATGGTGAAAGAGTACACCGAGGAATTCTACAGGCTCAACATTCGGGCTGGTCATCGGGAGAGTGATGACGAAAAGGTGGCAAGAAACCTGAATGGGTTGAGGTATGACATTCAGGATGAGTTAAGCATGCTAACCATCAGGATGGTGGAAGATTCTTACCAAATTGCTTTGAAATCTGAAGAAAAGCTGAGCCGCAAGAAAGGACAGCGAGGGCGAGGCAGAAGCCAGCCAAGAGGCAACGCAATTGCCCAAGAAAAATTCCATAAGCCCAAGGAGGAGTGGAGGAAGCCTCAGGGTAAGGTTGAGAGAGGTGGAACCTCACAACCAAGGCAGCAATATGCTGAGCCAAGGAGGCAGCATACAGAGCAGGGTGGTGAATATGCTGACGCCAACGCTATTCCTCGTACCCGAGGTAGAGGAAGAGGCCGCGGAGGAGTTATCACATGTTTTACTTGTGGAAAATACGGACATAAAGCCGTTGACTGTCCAGACAGGAAGATGGACAGAGGAGAAGCTCACATCACAGAGGCGCAGAGGCGTGATGATGAGGATGAGGACACTGGAAGTGGGAAGTCACTAACAGTGCATAAGGTCCTTTTGAAACCTGAGAAAGAGGTGGAGGACACAGCTCAGAGATGCAAACTGTTCCGGACGACTTGCAAGACCAAGTGCTAGAAATGCAAGGTCATAGTGGACAGCGGAAGCACTGATAATCTCGTTTCGACCGAGATGGTGGAAAAGATAGTGCTAGAAATGATAGATCACCCAAGTCCATACAAAGTGTCATGGCTGCAGAAAGGACACCAGGTATGTGTTACGAAACAATGTTTGGTTGAATTTAAAATGGGTGAATATAAGGATAAGATCTTGTGTGATGTTATTCCCATGGATGTTTGTCATGTATTATTGGGTAGACCATGACAGTATGACCGAAATGTTGTTCATGATGGGAGAATGAACACATATACCTTGGAGAAGGATGGGAAAACACACACATTGCTTCCGATAAAAGATAAAGAAATGAAGCCGGAAGTAAACAACACCATACTTCTTATGAGTGGGAAGGAGCTTCTCACAGAGATGGAGAAGAATGAAGATCCACAGTTCTTTGTTGTCAGGAATCCGAGAATTGTCTTGACAAGCACAAGAGTGGACGACTTGCCAGAGGAGATTCAGGAACTGCTAGGAGAGTTCGTTGATATCATCGTGGACGAACTACCTCGTTCGTTGCCACCGATGCGGAGTGTGAGTCATCACATTGACCTCATACCCAGAGCGAGTTTACCGAACAAGGCAGCGTACCGGTTGACACCTCAGGAGAATGAGGAGGTCAAGAATCAGGTACAAGATTTGTTGGATAAAGGACTGGTCAGGGAGAGTCTCAGTCTGTGTGCTGTTCCGACAGTACTAAGTCCAAAGAAGGATGGAGGCTGGAGGATGTGTACATACTCCAGAGCGATAAATAAAATTACCATCAGGTACAAGTTTCCACTGCCGAGAATGGATGACTTGATGGATTGCCTAAGTGGGGCAAATTATTTTTCAAAGATAGATTTAAAGAGCGGATATCATCAGATCCGGATGAGAGAGGGAGATGAATGGAAAACGGCGTTCAAAACAAACGAGGGTTTGTACGAATGGTTGGTCATGTCGTTTGGCTTGACAAACGCGCCGAGCACTTTTATGAGGCTGATGAATGAAGTCTTGCGGGAATTCATCGGTAAATTTGTGGTCGTGTATCTGGACGACATATTAATCTTCAGCAAGACCAGGGCTGAACATTTGAAACACTTGGCCATTGTGATGAGAAGGCTACAACAGGAGAAGCTGTTGATCAATTTGAAGAAATGTTCATTCATGCAGACATAACTCATCTATTTAGGTTTTGTAATCTCGTCGAATGAATTGAGGATGGATCCTGAAAAGGTAGAAGTGATCAGGAATTGGCCATCGCCGAGGAATGTTTTTGAGGTAAGGAGCTTCCATGGGTTAGCTAGTTTCTACAGAAAATTTATTAGAAATTTTAGTGGAATTAGCGCCGCAATGATGGACACCGTAAAGAAGTGGCATAAGACTTTTCATTGGACAGCCGAGGCTAAAAGGAGCTTCAATCGGTTGAAGTGAAAGATAACAGGGCAACCGATTCTGGTGTTGCCTGACTTTCAGAAAACATTTCAGGTGAAATGTGATGCTAGTGGGTATGTTGTTGGAGGGGTCCTGAGTCAGGATGACAGACCTGTGGCATATTACAGCGAGAAGATGGATGATGCAAAGCTGAAATACTCCACGTATGACAAAGAGTTCTATGCCATTATACAGGCATTGAAAAAGTGGAGGCATTACTTGATACCCAAGGAATTCGTTCTGTATAGCGATAATCATGCGTTGCAATTTGTAAGTCAACAGGAAAAGTTGAACCAGAAGCATGAGAAGTGGGTAGAGTATATGCAGAATTTCACGTTTGTGATAAAGCACATTTCGGGGACTGCTAACAAGGTGGTTGATGCCTTGAGCAGGAAATGTTTGTTGCTACAGAAGTTCAGAGTCAAGACGCTGGGTTTTGAAAATCTGAAAGATATGTATGCATGTGATGCAAACTTCAGTGAAGCATACGAGGCAACTGAGAATCTGGTTCTTCGAGATCGGAGTCCGTGGATTGATTTCATGATCCAGGATGGATTGTTGTTTAAAGGAAATCAACTGTGTATTCCAGATTGCTCTATGAGAGAGAATTTGGTGAGGGAAAAACACAGCGGAGGCTTAGCAGGTCATTTAGACATGACAAAACATTCGCCAAGTTGAGAGAATCGTATTATTGGTCGGGGATGCACACAGATGTAAAAAGGTTTTTTGATAGATTCAGGATATGTCAACACGCGAAGGGCCGAAAGCAGAACACAGGGTTCTATCAGCCATTGCCTATACCCGAGAGACCATGGGAGGCAATTAGTATGGATTTTGTTCTGGGATTGCCAAGAACCCAGAGGGGAGTGGATTCCATCTTTGTAGTGGTGGACAGGTTTTCGAAGATGGCACATTTCATTCCATGGCATAAGACCAGCGATGCGACGCACATCGTGAATTTGTTTTTCAAAGAGATTGTGCGATTGCATGGATTTCCGAGAAGCATAGTCTCGGATCAGGATACAAAATTCATAGGCCACTTTTGGAGGATGCTATGGAAGAAGCTTGGGACTGACTTGGCATTCAGTTCTTCTTATCACCCCCAGACAGATGGGCAGACTGAAGTGGTAAATATAAGTCTAGGAGATTTATTAAGAAGCTTGGTGACAGAGCACCATAGCAGTTGGGACCAGATATTGCCACAGGCGGAATTTGCGTACAACGATTCGGTGAATCGGAGTACAGGAAAGAGCTCGTTCCATATTTTGTATGGGACACAACTGAGGGGAGTTTCTGAGCTCAGGGAGTCAGAACAGGCTGAAACTAGCAGCGCTCGTGCTGAAGAATTCCCTGAAGCAATGGAAGAACTTCACGCGAAGGTGAAGCAGCGACTACAGAAGGCAAATCAGGAGTATAAGCGCAGAGCCGATCAGAGGAAGAGACAACTTCAGGTTGAAGTTGGGGACATGGTTTTGGCGCACTTAAGGAAGGAAAGGTTCTCGAGGGGAACATACAACAAGCTCAAGATGAAGAATATTGGGCCATGCAAAGTCCTGAAGAAATTTGGGGAAAATGCATACGAGCTTGAGTTGCCAGAGGGCATCGGGATATCTCCAATTTTAAATATTTTGGATTTATACCCATATAGGGCTGGGGAAGCAGACACTGGAGCTGAGAAACCAGTGGTCCAGTGGCAGAAGCAATTACCAGTTGCACAGAAACCTTATATGGAGTGCATATTGGATAAAAGAGTAGGCAAGAAGACCAGGAGGAAGCAATATTTTGCATACCTGGTGAAATGGAAGGATCACCTAGTGGAGGATGCCAGCTGGGAGACAGAGAAAGTGATACAGAAGCATGGGCAGACTGTGCAGGAGCCCATGAAATCTTTTTGAGCCGAGGAGTATGATGCAGGAGCATACACACCTCATTAAGCGAGCCAGCACGTGGAGAAAGAAAATACAGCTGGATAGTGCCAGCACACATGTTTTTGAAAGGATTTGGAAAGTGTTGCGTTGTCCTTTTGAATGAAAGAATTCATAAGAAGTGCACTATGTATATTGTAAATGGACCTTGAGCCTATAAGCTCACGTCCTTAGGTAGCTGAGGCATTTAATAGTTTTAATGCTGTTAGATAGGAATTTATTGTAGAATTGATAGTTGTAGAATTTGAGAGGGAAAACGGAATACAGGCACCCTCCTTTGTATGATTCAGAATATTCATTCAGGAGCAAGAAGCAGAGCAGAGCAGAGAACTTGTGGAGAACACCCATGTACAGATATTGAATTAATAGAAGAACTTTGATTCAATTCCATGGACGTGATTATTCGTTGTGTGTTGTTAATATTATGTTGTTGCATATTTGCTTCTTGTTATGCTTTTGTTTTATATGCTGTGTATGTGGTTTCATGGTAGATTCGAAACCTGAGTGAATAAGAGAATGAGTCTCAATTGTTTCTCTTTTTGAGCCAGGAGATTCCTGCATAGAGTGCAGTCGAATTCATCCGCATAGAGTGCGTTGATGAGGTTCAACGGTTAAACTCTTATTCTCGCTCGCCCAGAGTTGAATTGGGTTATTGGAGTGTGCAGGAGAAGTGCAGGCCGGATTCGAAGTCTCAATAGAGACTGAGCACAAGAATACAGGGATTTTTGTGGCTGCGAGTGCACAAAGTCCATGTGACTTCAACACTTTGAGAGCTGTTGAAGATTGAGTGAGAAAAGAGTGGGTGAAAAGTATCTGAAGGAGTCAGAGGACTTAAGCTCAGGAGGAATAGTTCCTTGCAATTATTGTGGGAGCAGACCTAGGAGAAGATCCGGACGGGAGAAGCTTTGGAGCGAAAGAATTCCTCAAGAGGAAGGATCAACGGCCAGAGATCGCAGAGGAGAATTGCAAAATCCCGTTGATCGTTGGATCGTGGATAAGCTGCGAGGGAATTAACCCGTGGGCGCAGGCACGATCGAAGTCCATCGGGGTTCGACATTCGGCGTTTGACGAGGCATAAGTTTCATGCTCGTTAAAATCGTGAATCGTGATTACCCGAATCAACGAGAGTCATTGATCAGAGCAGGGACACGTGGCGCATGATCCCGAGGAGTCAGAGAATCGGAGTTCGGCGTTCGGGGTTTCCAGCAGCAAGGAAACTTTGCATCGTGGATTTGCGATCCGCAAAATCCCGATGGTGACGTGGCAGTGTGGGACCATGAGGTCTAGTGGAGCCCAGGTGGAATTGTATCGGAAGATCGACACCTCAAGGCTCGGGGTTTGGAAAATCAAATGGTTGGTATCGCAGGTAGCGATATCCCGATAGGGAGATCCCTGACGAGTGGAAAGCGTTGACCGTTGACCATCGACATTCGGGGTTCGGAGTTTCGAGTTGCACGAGAACGTGCACACAGGGTTCGCGATATCCGAAACCCGATTTCCCGAAGTGACTGCCGGGAGATCAAAAGAGTTTCCTGTGGGTGACAAGAAGTCCCAATAAGGGATTCGAAGGGTATTACAACTCTTCGGGGCAGGAAGAAGAAGGCCCTGGTGAGAGCGGCTGCCACCGAGGGCAGGTTGCGTCACTCACTCAACTATCATCCATACCATGATGTTACTATACCTTTACCTAGGAATATTTGGAGTAGAAGAGGCAAGTTGTTAGGCCCATGGACTATTGAAGAAGCATGTTCTCAGGCCTGTGAGAATTCTCTCCAAGTGAAAAAATTGGTAGGAATTAATTCCCAAGGTGCCAAGTTGTAGCTACAGGGCTCAGAGACTTCCTTTTCGGCCTGTTGTTGAAGCCTCAAAAGGGAAGTGGGGTAGCTAAAGGACTGTTGAGTAGAGAGGGGGCACAATTCATGGGGTGGGATATGCATGTGCAGAATGAGGGAATGTAGGCTATTAGCTTCAGTTCACACCTACATTTGATATTTATGCTATCTGGGAAACCTTATCCTGGGTTATGATTCAATTTCCTAGGTGGAGTTTAAGTTGTAGCCTTGAGGGTGACCCACTGCTAAGAGTTATGAGAAGTGTGGTCTAAGGCTGGGAGGAACATGGAAGTTATGAATGCAGTTGGTGTTCTTTTCTTCAAAGATAAGTGTCAATTCTGTAGTAATTTATGTGCTATGTTAATATTTATGCATTAGTTTTCATGGGTTTTTCCTGTGTAAGATGCATGTATATTTTTGTTATTATTTTGTATGAATCTATGCATTTGTAGATTATTTTTATGAATTAAATTAGTATCAGAGTTCAAGAAATTTTCATGTGGCTTTTCCAAGCAAGGGTATGTGGATGCTATAATGTGGTACTAGAGCCCAATTTTCAACACTGAGCCTGGATGGGCCAAGTTAGTAGAATGTTGAAATGGAAATTGTAGAGAATTAATTTCTAGAAGTTCCATGATAAATTTGAGAGCAAATTAGGAAAAATCCCCAATTTTGCAATGAAATTCATGAGAAATTTGATGTGTAAAGAGTCAAATATATGTTATGTACTCGAATTCATGGTTACAGGTGTTGTGTTGGTTTTGTCACTTGGGTGAGAAAAACAGCAACACTTGCATGTCTAAGTGAGCCTGCTAGACCAGACATAATTTTTGTGAGTGGGTTAGATAATCCAAACACATATGTAAACAAAGAAATAAAACTAAAACAACTAAGAAATATATGTTAGAAATATTGAGAAATTTAGAACCATGAAAATCAAACAATGACCAACATAATGCTACCAATGGATCAATATATTAGTAGTCAAAACACCATAGATAAAGTCATGGACTTACGAGTCCCCTCTTCCTCCTTGGGAGGGCTCTCAAGTTCCCTAATTGAGAGCTCTTCACTCCTTACAATGGAATAAATGACAAATGAATAAAAACAATGCCCATTCCCTCGAGAGGTGAGTGGAATGGCCTATTGCAATGGTTCTTGAAGGCTCCAATGAGAAAAGAGGATTCTCAAGGGAGAATTCTTGCAGCATAAAAATACCTTGAAGATCCTGGTTTCTTATCACACCCATGGCTCTTATTTATAACATTCACACATGACAAAATGTAATTGGTTCATATTGTGAACAAGGGGCCTTTTAGGGCACCCTCTAGCCCTTGACCATCCCCCAAGCTAGATTTCGCTCAGATATGAGTGTCAAATCGTGTTGGGTGTCAGAGAAGAAGTGGTTGAGGGTCCAACAGGATCCATCAATGCGTCGTTCATAGAAGTGTGTGTATTTTCTCGTACACAGTCACGCATTTTGCGCATAGTGCGTTATGAGGGTTGTGTTGGCCTGTGCACTCTGCGCACTGTGCGTTCGCTCCCTTTGGTGATTCTACGCACTTTGATTTTTTACCCCAATTACATAGTTTTTTGCCTTCTGGATGAATTTTAGTGTTGTAGGTGAACTAATTGTTGTTTCCATTGATGTGTTTCTTTAACCATTTGTGTGCAATGTTGCGGATGATTTTTCAGTGATAACAGATGCCACCTGATGTTTGAGGTTAGGAGCATATATATATATCTGAAATACATCAATGTTTCTTTTGCTAAGAGTATCATTGTAAGGAAGAATTAAGAGAGGAACTGCAAGAGAGATCCATAGGAGGGAGAGGGAAAAATGTGGAACCCAAAACTTTCTTGAGGGAGAAAAAAAAATCTGTGTACAAACGAGGCGGGCATGCCCCATGATCGTGTCATGAAACCAAAATGTGAGATTGTAAATGAATATGTATGTTGATGTAGATAAATGTAGTGCCCTGAGGGGAAGTTGATAACGATAGATGATAGTTCTAAATGGTGAAGGGACTCTGAAGTGAGGCAAGGAAGACTGTAAGAAATGTCGATGATTTGTAGGCATTGATGACGTAACAAATTCAAAGGTCTTTGGCTGGTATGAAACAACTACAATAGTCGCATAGTAAGACCCACCGTAACATGAGAGTTTGTTGAAGTTGAATGTTATGGGGGTCAACGGAATCAGAGATCAATGATGTTTCTCTCTGTGCCATATGAGACTCCTCATTGAAAAGGTAAGGAGAGTCAAGATAATGTCTCCCTTATAGAAACTGTATTGGTGTTGACAGGAAGGGAGATGCAACTCCAAGAAGCAAAGGTATTCGTGAAATCCACTGAGATGATATTAGGTACTGATAGGTAACGTGAACGAAGTCAAGATGTGTTGATAGTCAATACTTCCCTTGGTTGGGGAATTTTGAAGGACGATTGGTAGCAACTATAAAACTGGATCTAGTGTCAGGGGGATGACTAGATATGGGATTAAATTGTGCCAGAGGCTAACAAGGTGGAAAAACTCAAAGATCATGGGTCTATGAATTTGCGATACTCAGGGTTCGTGGATGATATTGGAATGAAAAGAGAGTGGATTCCCCAACCAAGGGTGACATGGGTTGATTTTTCAGGAAAAAAATTCCATCAAGGGTGACAACGTAAAAACAAAGTATATGTTGGAAACAAAGGCCTTTTACAATTACCAAAGAAATAAAGAATAATTTGGGTTGAGTATATAGATACAGAAACGGGTGCCCCAGTGAAATATGGCTTGGCCTATTTAGGGCACAAGTTTGCAAAATAAAACTGGTGGAGGGTTGGGGCCCCATGAGTGGGTTTCTGTATTAGGTAAATGGATGGGGGAAAATATGTTGATGGGAAAAATGATGGTGGATGATGTGGAGGGATAATGAAACTGTGGAGGTGTAGTCAATAGAATCGAGATGATATGACATTGGAGTCCATTGGGAAAGTTATCAATATGATGAGAAGAATTATGGGGTTCATTCTCAGAAGTGTATAAGACTATTGGGACACCCATCTGTAGGGTGTGGAATCAACATGAGTGTCAATTTGCCAATGGGAAATATGAACGAGAAAACTCATGTGGGGGAGATTTCTACCGGGTGATAGTACCCAAAGGCGGCATAGGTAAAGGTACTGCAAAGCTGGATGTAAGGACCCTAAAGGTAAATTTCATAGGGTGTGAATGGGATATGAAATTGATTTTAAAAGGGAATAATTACATGCCAGTGTCAAACATATACCTAAAGGGGTTGTAATCTTGCAAAACAAGTACCTGCACACATGAAAACCAAATACCCAACGCGAAAAATATCTAATGATAAATAAAATATAACAACTATTTGATAAAATTGATCATGAGCATGCGTACCTGAATGTGACATGAAAGAAATTCCCCTCTGGGGCCAAGTGAATATGATGACTCGGGGAATGTGAATGTGTAGATGAAAGGACCATGATCTCATGGATGAGAATGGATCTAAAAATGAAGGCTATGAGCTCCTGTAACAGAGTATGGAAGTTGGGAAAAAGGGACTATATATGGCTGGTGGGCCCACAATGCAACCTCATTTGTACCTGTCATTATTGTTGAGCTGACGAGATAGCTGTGAGGAGATTTGGATATTGCGAGAGCGTGAGGCTACCAATCCAGGAGTGGTGAGAGACATGTTAGTGGTCCTATCATCCTGCATGATGTGAATTTCCTAGTATGTAGGTAGCAATTGTACATAGGGTCATACAAGGGGATTTTTGGGTAGGGGCCCACCAGTGCACGAGAAAAGGAGGAATACCCATGTTGTTATCGAACAAATCGGTAGGTGCGGACACCAACTGATCTCCCTAGATCCACCTAGATCTAGAACAAAACACACCAGAACATGATGCTTTCCTTAAGTTTTAAATATTGAATTTACTAACTAAAGAGGGATAGGTGACATACCATTTAAACACCATTTCCTCTCACTATCGCCATCCTAGCTCCATTCCAACACTCATACAATGATGATCCTACAAAATAACTCAACCAACCAAAGTGATAGTACTAGCATAAACTCAATATAAACCTATGTATGTGATCAAGGAATCATACAATAAAACACAACAAGNTATAAACCTATGTATGTGATCAAGGAATCATACAATAAAACACAACAAGCTTTATAGGAAAGAATCATATTACTGTATCATATTAAATGTGAAAGAGAGATTACAACCATGGCCTTGATGTTGTAAGGTCCCTTCCAACTGTCTTTCATTCCCCACACACTTCCACTCCAAGAATTATGAGAGCATAGATCTGATAATATTCACAATCTATCTTGACAAAACAAATCTCAAAGCCACTCTTAACCAAGCTAACAATCCCAAGCCAAAAAAAACTTAGCCTTTCTCCATGAGAGCTCCTCTCCTTTTATAAGCTGAAGAGGATAAGGTGACGAGGTTAGGATGATCCCACTAAATCATGAAAGTGAGTAAGCTCCAAACCATTCAAATGCCTCCTCACCATGGAATTTTCTCCTTCTAGGAGCATCAAGAAGATGCTCGTTTTTCCCACGTATGAGCATGCTCACACCCTACCTATAGAGCACCCTGCAAACCTCTCACAACCCAGATATGGTGCAACCTGTGAGAATCAGGCATTCTCGCACCCTGCCTATATAGCAACCTGTGAACATCCTCTTTAATAGGGTTTTTACAAAGGAAAATGCAACTTCTTCTCTCAGGAAAAGTTCTTCTCCCTTCTCTCTTTAGGAACTCAGGCCACTGACCCCTCTGAAGGCAACAAATAGGTTTACATCATTAACGGTTATAGGGATGATGAAAATAATGTGTAACACATGTACATGTGCGTGAGTATAATCATGTTTCTTGCACATAATGTGCGACTGTGTTGGACACAGTCGCACATGTGGGCGCAGGGTTTGGGAAGAAAAGCACGCATGAGGAATCTGGGGTAGTGATTTCCTCCAATATATCTTCATCGTAGTGAAAAATGTGAGAATACAAGAGATCATGGGAGGTGACATGGGGAACTTCCAACAGGAAAGTGTTATTTTCCTCAAGTGGTGAGGACGCAGGCGTGATATCGTGTACAGGGTGTGAGGGGTCACTTGACATAAAGTGAATGTCCTGATATTATGGGGGGTACCTCATTCGCTCGGGGACTGACGATGAAATATATCAAATGTCAGTAATGTTATCTTCAGTAGCGGTTGGTTAACAAGGATCTGGCTGAGATGTTTGACATACATCGGCTAACATTTGG
Organism: Picea sitchensis; assembly: GCA_010110895.2. Taxonomy (NCBI): domain Eukaryota; kingdom Viridiplantae; phylum Streptophyta; class Pinopsida; order Pinales; family Pinaceae; genus Picea; species Picea sitchensis. Next base: position 24,975 of record SNQJ01S0012137.1, read on the forward strand.
CGAAATTGAGGTAGAGTTGGGAAATGATGAGTGTAGTGACCATATTTTAAATAGATGGCACAAGTGAATTTGGTTTGCAATCCTTTATTGCATGTTTTTGAGGACTCAATAATAGTAGTGGATGTACTTGGTGGAGTGGCAAGAAATGTGGTTTATCTAGGGATCTAGATCATATTGTGTAACTCGGGAAGAATAGGGCATCTATTGGTGGGTTGTCCTTCTCTTTCGCATAGTGCACAAGGAGGTTGATCTTGGGGAGGAAGTGGAGTTGTGGGCTCGTTCTTCTTTCGTCTACCCCCAGTGGTGGTGTCGTTGCTACTAGCTAGGTGTGGGGGAGTTGTGGCAAGAACCTGTATTGGGATCTGCATCAGTAGTCCCTCTATTTGAGGAGTGAGAGATGGCATAGGGACCATCACTGATGGATGGAGATACCATACAAGGATGGAAAGAACCATGTTTGGAAGGGTGAGAGTAACAACTACCTGGAATGATTATACTCCAGGTGGGGGTAGAAAAAGGGAAATTGGGTAATGGCTTGGGGGACTATTTCCCAAGCCAGGATTTTCCCCTGGAGGTGGGGGAAATTCTGGGATAAGTGGTGCAATGGGGTTCTCAGGGAATTCCTGAGGTAATATTTCTTCAACCAGTGGAACTTCGATGTTGGGAGGGGCCTCAATGGGAGGAGTATTGTCTTTGATATATGTTCCATTAGAATATACCACACATACTTGTGTTGAAGGGTGTAAGAGAGGTGGTGCTCCATGATATTCCCCCATCAAGGATGGGTCCTTGAAAATTCCAAGACCCATGTCGATGACCGAAAAAACATCTGAGCTAGTGCAGACAAGGGGGATAATGTTATCAATGTTGGCAGAATGGTTAGGCTCGTAATCTGTAAGTTGGTCGATCGTGACAATTTTCTTGTTGTGGGGGAACATCATCATACAAAACAAGTAAGAGGATATCGCTTTCATAGCACACATGTAGCTACATCTGAACAAGATATTGTAATCAAGTGGGGCATCGATAACTTCGATATCAATTAACATGGTTTTTCCCCCGAGTTCAATGAGGAAATTTTGGAAAATCCCTTTAGGGGACGATGGGTGACCATCATAAGCTCGAAGGGTGATGGAAGATGGTACTATCTCAGGTGAGACAATGTTTTTCCATATGAATTTGGACATGATGCACGTGGATTCACCTTCATCGATGATATACTAATGAACTATGATGTTCCATATTTTAACCGGTATCTGAAAATATGCCAGGGTGGGGAGGCGTGGTTCTCCACTATATAGATCAAAATTTATGAGTCTAGTATTTGTTGGTTCGACTTCCCCCAAGGTAGAAACCAATGATTTATGCTGAGTTGGACAGGTTTGGAGGACCTCCAATACAGACATGGCTGCAAGAGACTGTGTTAAGTCATCTACCAGAATGTAGTTATGGGTTGTCATAGCATGAGGGTTATGTACATTCTATCGTAACGGCATACGCGATATACAAGGGTTTGATTCAGTGTTAAGGCATGTAATGTCAATGGTTTTCTATTTGTATCTGGAGTCTCTTCTGAGGTGGTTGGGGTAGATTTAGGGGGAACACCGTATTGGGGACCGTGTTCTTGTAGAATATTATCTTCTTTGCTAGTAAGGAGGATGTTGCGATCATCTAGATTTCTAGGTTGATTGGGACCTGGGTTCTGATACTACCCCATTTCGGGTAAAGCAGGGTGTACCCCTTGCTGGGTATTCATCACATTGGTTTGGAATAGGGTTTTTCAAAATGACCGGAGGTGGTTGTTGCAAGTACTATTGTGGGGTCTGCTGAGGGGTAGGCGGTGTCGTAGGATGTTGTGCATTCATGGATTCTTTCATTCATTTGAAGTCAAAAATTTAGGGGAAATGGTGTGTGTAATGTCCATACTCACCACAAAGAGCACAAGGAAATTTATTCCAGAGGTTATTGTTCCTCCCTTGTCGAGGTTGATTGTTATTGTTTCCCCCTTGGGGTTTTTGGTTGCCTTGATTCTTGTTGCCCCTAGCGGGAGGTTTTTGTTGGGGTTTATTTCCTCCTAGTGTTACACATTATTTTTTTCACCTCAGTGATAAACTGACAACATCTGTTCATTTTTCTTGAAAATATTAAAAGATACTTTCTCCATGAGAAAAGTGGTTTTCTTTTCCTCTTTCAAAAACTATAACAAGAAAGGTCCTCGCACCCTACTATATGCATGGGGTGCAACGATGCCTGATCACCACACTCTTCACTAAAAATATACTACGACATCATCACATGATGCTTGTGCATATAGTGTGGCGATGCTTAAGAAAAGGAAAAGTAAAAATTCATGAATGTTCTAGAAGGGAATCTTCTAGAAGATGAGGTGGCCTATGATCGGTTTGGATATTACTCACTTCTCTAATTTAGTGGGATCATCCTAATATCCTCATCTATCTCTATTTCACACTATATAAAGAGGGATGTATCATGGAAAAGGATAAGGTTAAATAGGCTAAGACTTGCATATGCATGAAGGGTTCTACTACAGATTATGCTTCAGAGATTTCCTCTAGTTCTCTAAGTCAGATTGTGGACTTTCTTCATCAAAGGAATTGGATAAAAAGTGTCTGTGTTGGAACAAAGATCCATTGAAAGGGGACCTTGCAACATCAAGGCATGGATTGTATTCTCCCATTTCCATTTAATATAATGCAACAATACATTTCTTCCCTATAAAGGTGTCTCATCTTTTATTGTATAACTCCTTGATCTTATACATAGAGTTCATTGGAATATATATATATTCTCTCTCTCTTCATTCATTTTTTATTCTTAAACAGGCTCACCATTCTAAAAACTCAAAGAAGGGGCTACGAGGATGACACTAGAGAGGATCAAGCGTCGTTTAAAAGGTATGTCATTTGGACCTCTCTAAACTAGTTTATATGACAATGAATTTTAAGGTGAAGTGTGTATTCTTTCTTGTTTTGTTCTAGATTCCTATGGAAGTTAGGGAGATCTATTTGTGTCCACACTTACCGAGAAGTTGGGTCTTTGACATGAAAACTCAACCCCTTATTGCCCGCAGGCCAATGGCCAGGTTGAAGCAATCAACAAAGTTCTCACTACTATGCTTCGTCGGATGGTAGGAATTCACAAGTCAAGTTGGCACGCGATGTTTTTCTTAGCATTGTGGGCCTATCGAACATTCATTAAGTCTTCCATGGGGTTCTCATCATTCCAATTATTATATGGTATTGAAGCAATTTTGTTGATTGAATGTGAAATCCCATATTTGAAACTAGTTGTCGAACTTATCCCTAACACCTCAACTGAAGAGGAACGTATTTTATATTTGATGAAATTATACGAGACCCGTTGTGATGCTTCTTTAGTCATTTAAACTTAGAAAAAGCGTTTGAAATATCAATATGAAAATCATGTCAAACCACGTGTATTTTCTAAGGGTGATTTAGTTCTCTACAAACAATATTGTGACTTACTAGGGGTCGGTAAATTCGATCCCATGTGGTAGGGCCCTTATATTGTGAAATGAGTGATGGAGAAAGGAGCTTATGAGATGGTATATTATGATGGAATTCCTTTGAGTGAACCAAGTAAAGGGATTTACTTGAAGAAGTACTATGCTTAAATCATTTTTCATGAGTGTTGTGTATTTTTTGTGTATCATACTCTTGTGTGCTTTTTCATTTTTGGTTCCTCCTTTTAGCTTCTTACTTTGCATTGTTCTTGGTTTCCAGATGTTGGTGTCTTCACTAACCTATATCAGCTTTATTGATGGTGCTAGTCACAATACTCAAAACTTATCGTATGTTGTTTGGGCAATCTATGCACTTACAGATGAATTGATCAGTCTACATGGTGTTTTCCTTGGTCGTGAAAATAATAATATTGCAGAATACAATGTAGTTATCGAGTTGTTAACTGACATCGTTTCACTTGGAATCCATCATCTTATTGTACAAATGGATTCACAATTAGTAGTACTACAATTGAGTAACATTTATTCCATATGAAGTCCTACTTTGTTATAGGTATATTTATGAGTTTTCCTCTTCGAAAGACATTTTGATTACATTGAATATCAACACTTCCTAGATGTATAAATACATTGAAATATGCCTTCGCTAATTATTTGTTAGACAAACATTTGAGACATTTATAAACCCAATCAAATTTTTAATACAAAAACAAGTAAGCTGGTAGGAAATTTATATTTATAATGATAAAGGTTACAAAAACGTTTTTGTCTGAAGAACAAAATATAAAAATGTGAAGCTCATGAATTCATGTACAAAAAAAATCAAGGAAGTTTCTCGCTATAACAAGTGACTTCCCATGCTACTTTACAGAGTAGTCAACCAATAGATACATAGATGCCCACTATGTGGCGTTGATAGTGCCTGGGAAGTTCATCCACCGTGGCATCAGGGACATTCATGGTTAGTCCCTCTAGGTTCTATTCAATAACCTCAAGATCTACGATAGCTACCCCTGCTACAACACCTCTCTCTCCTATCCTATGGATGGGAGATGATCTCGGAGGACAATAAGGCCCCACATATGCATTAATGAGAGCACTTGATTAGTCATTGGGTAGATAACACAAGGAAAACATTTTATATAATTAAAATATCAAACGAATTATATAAACAAAAATTTCCTTCTTACCTATGTCCCCCCACTGGGATCCATCAGGAATATCTAGATTTGGATCCCCATGAAAATCTATCTCGGCATATTCATAGTCTTCCACCATGAGTAGTTGATTCCTCAGCCATTAGAAGAAAACATCATCATATGTGACGATGGGAAAACCACCATGTCGAGCCATTAGATCCACCCACATCTTCATCCATGGATCTTATGGAGCGGGTATACCCCACTCCACTTGCAGATGTAGGACATGAAATCTCTCCAGAAAGAAGGATACCAAAATGGACCCGTATCCAAATTGTTTCAAACGACCGTTTCGACAATTTGTGAGATGTTTTTTCATGATTTTCAGGACACCCTCACACCAGTTGAATAATATGTGTTCTATGCACTCTATCACATAATGAAAATGGCTTTGCAAATCCATATGGGGAGATTCACTCTCTGCAATGCGGGTAATGGTGTAAAGGATGGTCCAAAATGGTAAAACCCAGACATCTCCTATGGCTACCTTGCCACTATGTTTTTTGGTATCTGGCACACAATGGTGGTGAACATAGTAATCCATAGGTTCACCTCCACCCCTGCTTCCTGTGATTGATACCCACGAACCATGATGAGACAACCCTGTCAGAAAATAGATATCCTCTAGATATTTTGTGAGTGTATGAATAACCATGCAAAATGCATGTTTTTTCACATCCCACATGTGAACCAAATACTCTAGTAGCCTCAACTAGGATCTCATGCCCCGAATCATGAAAAAGTTGAGTAACCCACATTACCTTGGAGACATAATTGTGCATGGGTCATTCCCGAAAAAATAATCGTCTTTCTCATGCTCTCTCTCATGCCACTCGAGTATCTTTGTTAAGCCCTAATATTGGCTCATTACCCCTTAATTGGGGCATATTATATTAGTAATGTTATTTTATTTATGTTGTCTTTAGGCCATTAGTTGTAATTATACCTCCTAGTCTCCTATATATACCAAGGAGACATTTTCACATTTGAATCATCTTGTACTTGAACATTTAAGTGGGGGTAATATGAGGTTTCCCCCTCGAGGCTTATTATCTAAAATTCTCTCTTTTTCAAAGTGTTGAGTACTTGTGTGAGGGATTTTCTATGCTATATTGATGTTAGTTCTTAACATATGGTATCAAAGCTCAAGGTCTTGGGTTTTCGCGGCAGCTTCGTTGACAACCATTCTAGTATCACGAAGATTGCAAAATTTTATTTTCTCTTTTGTTTTTAGGGGTGTGTGTATGTTAATGCGAGGGGAAGAAACGTAACCCCATTCATCTGGAGTGCATACACGGCCGTTGAATCTGACACATACAAAGGATGAAAATAAGAAGATGACCATATCATCTCCTTTCTAATTACAACAACATTGACATAAATATAGGTCATATGTTCCAATTCTAAACTCGCCATCATGTTTTAAGGTAAGAACCACTATTTCCTATTCACCAAGATATTACAACTAGGAACTTTATAAGACAAATATTCCGTGACATCGGTATGCCATAACATTTTCCTTACCTATAGCAATACAATTTTCATCATAGGTCTATTATTTGGAAGGAACCAATAATTCATAACTATTACATGCCAACACCCTTTTTCTAATCACTACAATTTACAATATACATCACAACAAGAGGAATCACATTTAAATATACAATTAATTACTCATCAAACATGATAGCACAAACCCCAAACACTTTATCAACAATTTTACCTTGAGACAAATGCAACAAGATTATATGATGGTTTCAACACCTCAACTAAGTTAATCATTTACTTGTTTCTCACTTATCAATCATGTATGGTATTCCATTACTCAATTCCAAAGCATCAACAATGATAACTAAGACTTCCCAATAATATTAACAACATAAATCATTTCATAGATTTTGGTATTTAGATTTCCTTCAACAAATATAACCAAGACTTCCCTATGATATGATTGTAACAACATCTAAACATTTATATATTTTAATGATTAGATTTCTTTTGCAGATTATGAGGAAAATATTCCCTTTGAGTTCAACCAACTAATATAATTAAAATCTATAATAGCATACCTATACTATGCATGACAATACCAATAATTTAATATGCATAATTAATTTAAAATATGTGAACGATAACCAATAAGCCATAAAATTCCTATGATGACAAGCCAATCATGCAACATGATTGATTATTAATATCAGGCCACAACGATTTGATACCGTACCTTACCATTATTACTAATGTTATTCCACACGATCATTAGCATTGATATTACAATATATACATTGCTAACATCCATTAACATGCAACTAACAGGCAGTAAAAGTATAATTAGACAACAACCTTATCGTTGTAGTTTGATATTGTCTCAATTGCATTTGGATATTGTTTGATACGCATGTAAATATTGATCAAACTGCTAGTTTTAACTGCGAATTAACTGAGATTTAACAGTATCAATTTTAAACGATATCGACTGTGAATTAAACTGAGCATTAATCTGCGATTGAACAATATCAATATTATACGATAACAAAGCGTGAATTTGGCGGAGTGTTAGCTTCGGGTTGGATGGTTGAATCGGTTGGGTTGCCCTAGATGCCATTTCGATCATGCATAAGCGTAATGACAACAAATTGTTGGAAAAACACAAAAGTAGGCTGATGCGAAATGAAGGTAACTTAAACTGCCAATTGCAAATTACAACAATGATAGAGCGGTGCGGACTCTTTGACCGGGGCGGTGGCGGTGGTCATATTAACAGTGTATATTGAATTTATCGAGGCGGACCGATTATTGATTTGCGGATAAAGCGTGTTACGGAATGAGGCCCGTGGTATTGAAATCGCCCGGATCTCTATAAAACAATTTACCGGGAAGACAAATGGTATTTCAAGAACCAGGTTGTCATGTTATTTTATCAGATCTAAGAAGCCATTTGTCCACTACAATGGAGTTTCCATTTGATATGAGATTTGACTTTCATTTTGAACTCGCTAAGATCAGGGCTCAGATGTAACCCTATTCTTATTATATATCCACATTCTCATTATGGTTGGGAGGTTTGTAACATCCATGCTTACAAAATGACAATCATCATGGCTTAGCTTCTTAGGATTCCGCTCACAACAGTCCTGTTGACCCCAGAGCGCTCTCCAAATCATGATCCCCTTATAGAAGAAAAGGTAAGCTTGAAAGTGGCACCTTTCGAGCTATAGAATAGTGAGCACAATGACCCAGGGGCAAGGGCACTCTTCAATCACCCTCCCCTAATAAAAACAAATGCATAAGTCCATCCTAAAGAGCAATGGTCCTAGACTATGGAGTGGGTATTCGATCGCTTCTTTCAATGCATGTTAATAACAAACTGGTTTATAAGTGTCCGTGACAATTTATTCTCAATTTATTTTTTTAAGAATGAATGCATCTTACTTCCCTTGATGCATAGAGAAAACAATCATACAATCTCATAATGTGGACCGACACAGAAACAAAAATTAGAATCATTCTGCATACAAACTCTATACAATTATGCATATACATGGGCAACAACAAATTAACAAGATTGTGGATATACAAGCCCGAACTAGCGAACCAGATGAAAAGAAATTGTGGGATGTACAAGTGATGCATATACATGGGCAACAACAATTTAACGAGATTGTAGATATATACGACTGAACTACTGAACCAGATCAAAGAAATTTTGGGATGTACAAGTGAATCCAATCATCAGAAATTTGAGGTTATGTATAAGTGAATCCAATCAAAATAATTTTGTCGGCGTATTCAACTGAATTCAATCAAATAAATTGTGGGCATGCACCATTGAATCCAATCAGATAATTCAAGCATGCACTACTGAATCCAATTAAAAGATATTGTGGGTATACACAAATGCATCCAATCAAAATAAATTGTGGGTATATACAACTGAATCCCATCAAAGAAACATGCATTTTTCCACCGACAAAATATGATGGTAGGCATATAATATAACACTGAACCCGGATATCGATTCCACAAAGCCAAGAAAAATTGTTTTACAAAACCATGATGAGAATAACGAGCACTCACAATATCCTCATCAATAACATTAAATTACCGAGAGTAAAATGCATTATACTTCACCGGTTAAAATCATACCGTTGCCTTTAAACTTTCCTCGGACGGCGTCCGCTCAGATGCGTCCGGCTGCCGACCATTAAGCTCACCGGTACCTCCGATGATACTGATTGTCTGGCTATAGCCCCGAACCTTAAAGGCCACACAAGAACAGGAATGGCGTCTCGGTACAGCCTCCGCGGTGAGCTACCACTCCTATATAGCTGAGATATACCCAACTCTCACAAGCAGCAGATCGAAGCCACAGTTGGGTGGCGTAACGTTACGCTAACTGTTCATCCCATCTTCCTTCCTTTCCCTCAGCATGGGATTTTTGAGGTGACCTAATTCAGCCGTCATTAATTAATTAATTTTTAATGACAGCCCTCTGAACGTTCATGGTATTCTATGGTTCTCAAGTGTTCTTTTAAAGGGCAATTCCTCACTTCTCGAAGAAAATTGCTCGCCAATCACCTTAATTACCGTTGAGAATTTAATCATTACTTAATTTACTCCTTAAATTTACTCCTTAAATTACTCTTAATTTACTCCTTAATTTCTAGTCTCTTTATTCTATTGTTAATTCTCTCTTGTTATTTTATTTTTGCACCCAAAGGATAAATGCGGTTTTTAATCTTTTCAATATATTTTTAAATTCTAGCTTTTATACTCCCACTTTGTAAATTTTAATTCTTCTTTTGCATTTTACAATACATGGTTTTCACTTAAATTAATTCCCTCATTACTTTTACTTTGCCCCACTTTTAGAAGACTTTAATTAACACTAGGAGGGTTTTAGTTTAGCCTAGGTTTATTTTGTAGAATCTTTCTTAGGCGTAATTTAACTTAGAATGTTTTAATTTAGGTTTTGATTTGAGCAGTGACAATTTTAAGAGAGTCATTTTAAGAATTTTATCAGGCGTTAACATCTTAGGGTCATTTAGTTGTGTCCTCATCATCATCCATGCGGCGTGCGCCGGGGACTTTTCGTTATCCAAAGGGTGCCACTTTCGCCTCATTTTGCTTCCGTTCGCGGCGATGCCGCCGGGATGCACCCGTGCTCAAGGGTGCCATCGACTTGCATTTCTTTGCGGCGTGCCCTTGGAGTTTTCATATTATCAAAGTTTTCGACAGCCAGTTAGTAGACTCTAAACGCCCACAGGTCAACCTCCGCCCGGGTGAACACAATGGGAGACTAAGGTCCCTGAGGAATAGGCCCCACTTATTAGCGCCTTAGAATCATCGTGGTACATCCGCAGTCTTCCCTCATGGCATCATGGATCCTCTCGAACTAGTGAATCGTTAACCTACAATTCGGAGCCGGTAGGAATGCTAATAGGTTGGCAGGGAGCTCTTGTCGCACCTCTCCCTCGAATCTCTCTAGAACTTCGTTATTGTGGCCTTACTCCATATGTGATGCAGTGTGGCAAGCTAATGGGCTGCATCATCAAGCATCATGTGAGATCATGTCAACCACATATCATAACATCAATAGCATCTCATCAAAACAAAACAATATCACCCATTGTAATGGAAACAACTCAAATAGCCCACTACGGGCTTCGATCCAAAGTCCAAAGGGAGTTCCACGTCACCCTCTGCATCCTCAGGTCCAAACCCCTGCACACTCAATGAAAGTGAGTCAATAGCACACCAATATCCCCGGCAATAGTAAAACATCATCATCAATCATGGCGCATCATCATCAAAGGTTAAGTGGTTCATCATCATAAAAATCCGGATCACTTGTGAGCAATTGTCCTCAAAGAATAAGTTTTGTCGGTGCACCCGGAGGATGGTACACCCACATTACCTTGGAACATAATTGTGCAGGTCATTCAGAAAAATAATGGGTCTTTCTCATTAGCTCTCTCTCATGCCACTTTGGGGTATCTTTTGTTAAGCCCTATTGGCTCATTACCCTTAATTTAGGGGCATATTATATTAGTAATGTTATTTTATTTATATCGTCTTTTAGGCCATTAGTTGTAATTATACCTCCTAGTCTCTATATACCAAAGGGAGACATTTTTCATTTTGAATCATCTTGTACTTGAACATTTAAATTGGGTAAAAGGAGGTTACCCCTCGAAAAGGGTTATTATCTAAAATTCTCTCTTTTCAAGGAATTGAGTACTTTGTCTGAGGTTTTCTGTACTATGATATTTGGTTCTTAACATATGGTATGCGAGCTCTCCAAGGTCTTGGGGTTTTGTTGCTTTATAGAACACCTTGGAATTTTCACTATAACTATTTACTACGGCGTTTTAGAAGGAACGACTTGGATTATATTTAGTAGATGGATCAAAGATGCGTTGGGTTCAAAATTGTTAATGCGAGGCATTATACTTTATTAGTCTGACACATTACAATATAGAAGTTACGGAATCGTCTTGAACTGAGTTATTGTGGAAGTTTCTCTATAAAAACATTTATGTAACATTTAGGATATGAGCTCTAGGATATTTACATACATTATTAAGGTATATGTGGTAAAAGTTCATCTTCTGAGTCATCATAAATTTGTATATACACCACAGCTGTAAAGATAGACTATCTAACTAGTCCTATTGACTAGTACAAGAAGGTCATTCAGGGTAAAAAAATCATAACTTCTTCTAGAGTATCCAAATTGTGTGGGGCCAGTTGCATTGGATTTTGAATGACCCTATAGGCAGTGCTTGAGAGATTCAAAATTTTATATCAATTGTGTACACAATGCGGGCACACTATACAAGTGAGATCTCTGGAAAGGCCAAAAAATCAACAAGTTGTGGGAAGTTACTATACATTTCACTTGGCACATCAAATTATTATTAGACCTGTAGGATTGTATATAAGAAACATCAAAGTACTACAAAATAAAATTGTGTACTTAGAAGGGCCGAAATTTTGGAGATACAACCGAAGAAATATTTTTCTAATGGAACCACCTCAAAATCAAGGTTCAAAAGTGATACTTGGCCAACATGCTACCAAAGGGAACTTCTACACCAAATAAGCCTCCATAAAATCCTACTTGGACTCTTATTGAAGGTGAAGAAATACTTAGGGACATAAATGAACTACAAAAAGATGGATTCAATGGAAGCTAAGTTGGATACTAAGATGGATTCAATGGAAGCTAAGTTGATGGATTCAATGAAAGCTAAGTTGGAACTACAAGATGGATTCAATGGAAGCTAAGTTGGATACTAAGATAGATGGTTAAAAGGGGAGATCATAAGGTATTGAAAATTTCATAACAAAGAGACACTGAAAGGTGAAAATGCATCCCATGAAATTCATGATGAGAGGACACAAGGAAAGTGAATCAGAATGGAGAAACTCAACCTTGGTTTGAAGACCAACAACATCCCTAAGATTGATATGAGGGAGTTTGATGGAAAGGAACCAATCACATGGATACTTGGATGGAGCAATTCTTTGATCTCCAAATGTGCCACATACACACAAAGGTACAAAATTGCTTCTTTATATTTAGAACCTAATCAATTTGTGTATGGTATGGAAGTAAGCTTTGTTCTCGAAAATCACTTCTCACTTGGACAAATTTCACCCGGAAGAATGATAGCATGAGGATACAAGGTTACTGCAATACCTTCTTTGTAATTGATAAATGTCAGCAAAGGGTTAGGTTATCGAACACATTGAGAACCGAATATAAAGTTAACCGATATTCTAGATGAGCATGATTGATGTATTCATAGGAACTTTAAAGGATAACATTCAACAGAGGTTCACCTTTGGGGAACCCAAATCATTGAGAATGCATTTAAGGTGGCAAGAAATGTTGAAAGTAAAAATATGGCTATGGCTACTAGAGGACCAATCCTAACATCTATAGGAAAACAATGCTCCTTCTTCTAAAACACCTCGACCTACAAGGTTGACACCTCAACAATTGGAAGAAAGAAAGGTTTGCATGCTTAATTGTGATAGCAAGTAAAGTAAGGGACATAAATATTGGCCGAGGAAAAGAATTATTCTACATAGATTGTGAAGAGGAAGAAGAAGAAGAACAAGAACCATCTCTCAAGATGAAAGCGTGAAAGCAATTTAGATGCAGAAGGGATTGACTCTGATGTCGTTAATGCATTGGCTGGAATTAGCACTCCTCAAACCCTCAAGATTGAAGGATACATCAAAAGAAAAGATGCTTGATCCTAATTGATTACGGTACCATAATTTCATTCACTATAAATTAGACAAAGATCTCAGTGCTTTGTATATCTAGCGCGGAAGTTTCATTGTGATTCTTGGAATGGAGGAACTATCAATTTCTTGGGGAAATGAAATAAGATCAATCTTACTGGGGAGATATGTAATGAATAGTACAATGGTTTCTATACCCATGGGTGAAGATGTGAGGATGTTGTACTAGGAATCCAATAGTTACAATCATTATTGTTAGGAGCAGTGGTTTTGAAGAACTTTTCATGAAAATTTTCATTTGGAAGGAGAAAGGGGTGAGTTAAAAAAGAGGGTATCCGCGAGGGAAACCCGGTGGAGGTGATAAGCTCTCATGTGACAAAATTATTGAAGAGGCATCAAGGTGTTATTGCACAACTATATTCACTAGATGTTCAAGCGTCTAAGCCATCTATTCCTCAATATCTCAAAGGATCATTGATAAGAATTCCAAAGTATTTAGAAGATATTCCCAAGGTCTTCCACCCACTCAATCATGATCATGAAATTCACCTAATTCTTGGATGTTCCTCCTAACATCAGTCCATCTAGATACCCCTTGTCGGAAATAGTGAAAATGAGCCTATGATTGAAGAAATGTTAGAGGTTGGTATTATTAGACCTAGAAGTTACTCTACTCTGATGGTAATGGTATTCAAGAAAGATAGCTCATGGCGTGTGTTTCCAGATTATAGAGAGATCGGCAAGATCACTATTAAAGATAAGTTTCCATTCCCGTCATTGATGAATTGTTAGATGAACTACATGGAATCTATTACACAAAATTGGATCTACATTCGAGTTATCATCGGTCGAGAATGAAGGAAGAAGATATCCCAAAAATAGCATTCGAACTCATGAGAGCCATTATGAACTTTGGTCATGCTGTGCTACAAATTCACTATCCACATTCCAAGGGTTGATGAATTCCATTTTCAGTAGCTTCCTTCAAAAATTTGTGTTAGTATTTTTTTGATGATATACTAATCTATAGAAAGTCTTGGGGAGATGTATGCGACATGTTGACAAGGTGCTACAACTACTAAGGCAACAACTATATGCCAAACCATCCAAATGTTTCTTTGGGTAAAAGGAGGTAGAGTATTTGGGTCATATTGTATCTCATGAAAGGTGTCCAAAGGTAGACCCTAACAAGATTAAGGCCATGATGGGTGGCCAATTCCCAAAACATTAAACAATCTTAGAGGTTACTACCTTGAAGTTTGTTGAACTATGGAAGAATAGTAGCACCTTTAACAACATAACTAAGAGGATGAATTTTCATGGACTCGAGGAGGCAACTAAAGCTTTTGAACAACTTGAGAGGTGATGTGTAAATCTCTTGTCGTGACCACTCCACTTATTTCACAAAAACATTTATTGTGGGATGTGATGCCTTAGGAAATGGTATTGGTGTTCTCCTAATGCAAGAAGGAAGGCCCTTGTCTTTTGAGAAAGTTGATCACTCAAGGGAAAGGACTTACAAGAACCCATTTATGAGAAAGAAGGCGTGATGAAAATACTACATGCGTTGAAGAAATGACATCCTTACCTATGGGTAGGCACTTCAAGGTCCAAAAGCAGGATCATGATAGTCTTAAATACTTCTTGGAACAAAGACTATCTTGGAAAGTTTTACAACAAAAATGGGTAACCAAGATATTGGGTTTATGTGGTTTTTGAAATGGGTCTCTATAAAGGGAAGAAAAATATTTGTGTGAGATGCACTCTCAAGAAAGGGATGAAGATGTTGAGGCCTTTCTACGTGCTATATCGATCATCCAACCCGATTGGATAATGAAACAGGGATGAATGGAAGAATGATGAAAAAGTGTGGACTCTCATTGAAAGGTTCGTGAGATTACAGTGCATCGGATACATTACATGGAAAATGATTCACTAATTTTAAGGTGCTTATATTTGTGGAACTCCCAACTCAAACAAAGGTAGTATTGGAATTACACACCTCTCAGTGGGAGGGCACTTGGGATTTTGAAAACCTACCATGGAAGTCAAGAAGGATTTTTTTGGGATGGCCTTAAAACTGATGTTCAAAAGGTTTGTGGTAGAATGTTTGGTTTTCCAACAAAATAAAAGGTGAAACAATTAAGACCAAGGTCTTTACAACCATTATCCATCCAAGTCGGCGTTGGGAGGGTTTCCATGGATTTCATCATACGGTTACCAAAGTCTGAAGGAAAGAGTGTCATCATGGTGATTGTTGATGGAACGACCAGAATGCGCACACTTTTGGCCTCTCATCCTAAGCTGATGCAGTTGCCACCACATTCATGGAGCGGTTCAAAAGCTACATGGAAACCCAAAGATTATTGTAAGTGACAGAGATCATCTTCAACTTGGAAATTTTTGGATTAAATTATTTTCTTGTTTGGGTACTCAATTGGCTCATAGCTCATCCCTATCATCCTTAATCTGATGGATGAAGCGAGATATCATAGCTCATCCTATCATCCTTAATCTGATGGACAAACCGAGATAGTGAACAAATGTCTGGAAGGCTACCTTCGTTGCTTTGTCTCTGATAAACAAACACAATGGTTCAAATGGTTACCCTTGGCAGAATGGTGGTATAACATTTCCTTTCATACTACAACAAAAATGACACCATTTATCGCACTTTATGGATACCACCCTCCTTCCATCACTTCTTCTCTAAAAGAAAAATTTAAGGTTCAAGCAGTGGAAGATCACATCAAGAATCAACAACAAGTTCTCCAAATCTTAAATGATAACCTGACCATGGCACAAAATTGCATGAAACAACAAGCAGATCAACATCGTAGTGAAAGAAGTTTTGAAGTAGGGGATTGGGTATTTTTAAGACTACAACCATACAAACAGATGTCCCTCAAGAAAGCCAATAAGGATAATAAAATATCACCAAAGTACTATGGCCCTTATAAGGTGTTGCAAAAGATTGGTACTATGGCATACAAATTGGAGCTGCATGCATCTTCACGAGTACGCCCAGTTTTCCATGTTTCATGCTTAAAGAAGGTTATAGGCGACAACATCTCAGTTCAAATTATATTGCCAAAACTTGACGAGGAAGGAAAAATCATATTGGAGCCTGAAGCCATAACTGACACAAGAATTCACCAACTGAGGAATAGATCCATTTCAGAGTATCTCATTAAATGGAGGAAACTACTGGCTGAAGATTCCACTTGGAAAGATAAGTCTTTTATACAGAAGCATCCAGAGTTACTCAAGCATTGCGGACAACACTTTTCTCAAGGGGAGGGGAATGTTAAGCCCTAATATTGGCTCATTACCCCTTAATTGGGGCATATTAGATTAGTAATGTTATTTTATTTATGTCAGCTTTAGGCCATTAGTTGTAATTATACCTCCTAGTCTCCTATATATACCAAGGAGACATTTTCATTTTTGAATCATCTTGTACTTGAACATTTAAGTGGGGTAAAAGGAGGTTGCCCCATCGAAGAGGCTTATTATCTGAAATTCTCTCTTTTTCAAGGCGTTGAGTACTTTTTCTGAGGATTTTCTATGCTATATTGATATTTGGTTCTTAACAATATTGACCAAGGAAATCCTGCCAAAGAACATTAAAGGAAGATTAGAAACATATAAATTCTTTCCTGGGGGTTTTTCTAGTTATGTTTATATTTTTAAATTTTTGGTTGCAGTCATCACAGGGATGTGCTTTTACATAGAGTGATGTCGTCGCACCTTGCCTATAGGGTCTCCTTCGACGATGCAATATCATCGTAGTTCACGATATAGAGGACCTGTGACGATCTCAACGCGCAGGTAGCCCCAAAAAAGTCGACCTAACACCCAAATTTAACTAATGAAAGAAAATTTTGAAACCATGAAAAGATGAAGAAGGAGACGATTACCTGCTTGACGGATATGGTTCACAAAATGATCCACCACACACTCCACAATTGACAATTGAAATTTGGGGAGAAAAAGGGTTTTGGAGCACTATTTGGGTAAATTTTCAAATGAATGGTAAAATGGTGTTTGGGGCCTATTTTATTGTTTTTTACCACTTTTTATTTTCAAAATTATATTATTTTTATATTTTATTCATGCCCTAAAGTCTTAACAACTTGGCAGAGTGTTGACTTTTGCAGATTAAAAGGTCTAGAGATGAGACGTTTGAATATGGATCCACCCTTTTCGATTTGTTTTTGCATATTTTTCTTATATACAGATCCTTTTAGGGGTTTCTAGGAAAAACTTCAAGCAGGGTCTTAATTCTTTCTCATGCTCGTAAAACCATGAGAATGTAATCGAGTAGTCTTTTGTCAATTTTTCAAACTCACATTGGCAATATGAAAAATGAAACCTATGGAGTATCCTTTAAGCTCTTTTGAAGCTCCCTAAACATGAAAAGATGGTCGTGCGACCTTGTTCTTTTCATCCTCATAAAAGTATTTGAAATAAATGTCTGATGAGTGGTAGGTTATCTGTTTTTCAGTCTTGTCAAACTAACTTATGAAAAATGACCTGATGGAGTTCTCTTTAAGTGTTTTTTAGACTCTCTAAAACTGAAAAACCCTTGAGTTTTCTCTCTTTGGATTCATTAAGTAAACATCGAAAGACCCATATGGGAGCTAACCACTCCTTTTTAGGGTTCGTTGAACATACTCTGACGGACTCGTCCGAAGGATGAGCTTACATTTACAAACATATGTTATCCTCCTCAAGATTGCATAAAAATAAAGAGGTACTCGCCAGAAATGGTGGGGGGAAATTGGGAAAGAAATGTGTCTTTGTATTTGTGTTAGTGGCAGTAATAGTCGCTCTTGAACATGAGACCCCCTTCATCATTGTATCTAGGTTTGGATATCCATTTGTCTCTCATTTGGCCATCCACAAGTTCATATGTTGGTTCCCCCTTGAGTCAATGCTTCCAAGAAAACTATCGTGTCATCCATATGTTAAAGAGAATTCCAACCTAAACAAGCCTTCTATCGAGTCATCCATTTGCAGTTATAAATTTTCTACCATGTCGGTCTTCCTTGAGTTAGTTCCAAACCACTTCATACTCTTATCTACTTCAAATATGTTACATATTTTCTGTCATTGATGGGGGATACCTCAAGGCCCTACTATGGCGAGTATTTTCCTGTCAACTTCAACTCATTATCGAGGAACAAGATTTAGAAATCATTTAGTAACTTAGTGTCTGCATGCCTCAATGGCAGGTTTCTTCACTTTCAATAGTGGGTTGACATCATTAACCCCTGATTGGAAGATTCCATCGATTGTTCGACTTCAAGTCATTTATTCAATTTTTTGGATTGTACTAAATTACCTTGGTAGTCATTGACATCAATGGTGATTTCCCTCTCACTTGTTAATGGTTTTCATTAATGACCGGTAATAAAGTGGCTTTTACTATGTTCGACTTCAACACCTGTAATCACATGGCTAGATTTGTACTTAGAGACGATGGAAATTAAGACCATGGATCTGATATTTTTGGTCTAGGTTGCGACATAGTATTCATAAGTTTGTAATGACACATAAATCCATTGTGTATGTCTCGTGGCTATGTCCAAATTTGAATTCTTTTAGAGCATAGATCCATAATGTATTCCTGGTGGCTATGCTGAATCATAATGACATGGATCCATAGTGTATGTTTAGTGTCCATGACTCACTTTAAACTTATTATTAGAGTCACTTTTAGTATGAGCATGGGAATGCCTACCTCAAAAGATGGTATATTATTATGCATATGCTTGATTGTTTGCAAGTTCTCGATCAATGCGCTCCTTGTTTTTAACACACACATTCTACAAAGTATTTCAGTTGTCACAAGTTATAGCTTCATACTTTGGGGAAAATTATTTCACACATTATTTTGGCCACCTCAGTGATCAAATGACAACATGTGTTCATGTTCCCTGAAAATATTAAAAGAGACTTTCTCCATGAGAGAAGTGGTTTTCTTTTCCTCTTTCAAAAACTATAACAAGGAAGGTCATCACACTCTGCTATATGCATGGGGTGTGACGATGCCTGATCATCGCAATTTTCACTAAAACTAGATTGCAATGTCGTCGCATGATGCTTGTGCATAAGGCACGACGATGCTTAAGAAAAGGAAAATTCAAAATTCACGAATGTTCTAGAAGATGAGGTGGCCTCCGATCGATTTGGATATTACTCGCTTCTCTAATTTAGTGGGATCATCCTAATCTCCTCATCCATCTCTCTTTCACACTATATAAAGAGGTATATCTCATGGAAAAGGCTATGTTTTAATAGGCTAAGACTTGCATATGCATGAAGGGTTCTATTACAGTTTATGCTTGAGAGCTTTCCTTTAGTTCTCTAAGTCAGATTGTGGATCTTCTTCATCAAAGGCATTGGATAAAATGTGTGTGTGTTGGAACAAAGAGCCATTGAAAGGGGACCTTGCAACATCAATGCATGGGTTGTATTCTCCACTTTCCATTTAATATAATGGAACAATACATTTCTCCCCTATAAAGGTGTCTCATCTTTTATTGTATAACTCCTTGATCTTATACATAGAGTTCATTGGAATATATATATCTTTGTTCTCTCTCTCTTTTTTGTTTTGTGATTCTTAAATAGGCTCACCATTCTAAAAACTCAAATAAGGAGCTACGAGGATGACACTAGTGAGGATCAAGCATCGTTTAAAAGATATGTCATTTGGACCTCTCTAAACTAGTTTATATGACAATGAAGTTTAAGGTGAAGTGTGTATTATGTCTTGTTTTGTTATGGTTTCCTATGGAAGTTAGGGAGATATGTTTGTGTCCACACTTACCGGTTAGTCCGATAACACCTGGTCCCAGGTTGTTATTGTTTCTATTTTTCCCTTTATTCTTCGCGTTATTTGGCAGATGGGCCGGATTTTCCGTATTCAATTGTTCAAAAGTTTGAAGTTGTTGAATGTGAGAGGGTTGAAAAAATTTAATGTCGGCTCGTGGTTGTCCTGGTGGAGGTTAAACCAACCATGGAGGACCAGGGAATGGAAAATATGGATTTTTTTTTTAGACAATCCATATGGTGTGTAGGAAGTTGAAGTGCTTCCACTAGTGCTAAGGTTGTATGTAGAGGTAGAAGGTGAACCCGTACTTTGTTGAGAGGCGAGACACATCATGGGTACCAGTGAGGGTCCACCCATTGGTGGAGGGGGAGGAACAAGATACGACTATTGGTGAGTGGGAGGAGGGTAATAAAATGTCCCTCCATATGGTTGTGGATATTGATGTGCACCATAACCAGGTGATGGGTGGCCATAAGGGATGATATGGTTCATAGAACCAATCAACCCATCTGTAGCATGGGACATTCTAGGTTTGTCCTGGCTGAATGGTTTGGGTCTAGGTGCATCAGGAAATACTATGTACAAGTAACCTAACTGAACATATATAAGGTCAAACTATTGGGAATTGTTGATGGCTTCCTCTTCTAACTGAGGAAATGTGGATTCTACATCGTTGGAAATAATAGAGACAAGTGATTTGAGAAACCAATCAAGACGTTGTTCTTTGGTGGTTTATTCTTTACACAAACTAATTTTTCGACACCATTCATGGATGTGGTTAGTTATGTGGATAGAAGTGGTTTGTTTGAACTCAGAGAGAAGTTCCAAGTCGGTATCATGACAGACTCGTAGTTGGAAAAAGGACAAAAAGGCCTTGGCCAATCATTCAAAGGTCACATGGGACCCTGATTTTTCTTCCACATACCATTTTGTTGATGGGCACATGAGAGTTATTTGAAATAACCTCAATAATATGGAATCATACATGATTTTATCTGAAGAGAACCATAAGTGGAAGTTCATAACATGGTTGGCAGGATCTTCCCCCATTTTTCCTTCAAACTTTGGAATATTTGAAGGTAATTTGGTGGGAATATTAGGCCATGTGGGGTCGTGTAAAATGGGATCATTCATGAGTTTGGTAAAATCAGGAATGTTGAGGGATACCAAGTATGGGATAGGGAGATGTTGCAAAGGAGAATTTACATCCATTATGTGAGCAAGTAGTGGAACCATCTCTTGAGAAATATTTGGTGGGGTTGTACTTCTCCCTTGAGAATAATTTTTACCCCTGCCTCTTTGTGAAGGAGAACTAGTGGATAGATGGCCTTGGTAATTGGACCCAAGAAAAGTGGAACTAATTAAAATAGATCCCTAAAAGATAGCACTCATGGGGGTGTGATATGGTTAATCTGGTGAGTTGGAAAGACTAGGGACTCCTCCTAGAATATGAGGGAAATTCAGCAAGCATCTGGAATGATGGGGATTATGTGGGTCCCCTATGGTTTCCAACTAGAAAAGAGAATGTGTGTAAATGGTGACAAGATAGAAATAAATGAACAACATATTTTTATATTTTGGATTTTTACAATATAGTGTAACTCACAATTACATGTATTCAAATGAGCATCATACATAAATCAGTTGTAAAATAAACAAGTATGTGGATAGATGGATTTTGTTCATGTGGGGGAACAATAAAAACAAATCCTCATGTCCTAAATTATGTATCATCCTTCCTCTCAATCAACATTGGGATTTCCAATAGCACTCAATAGTGGGGTCCAAAGAAACCAAAAGAGGAACTAGTGAAGGTTGAAGTAAACAATTATAATGAGGGTGGAGGGTGCATTTCTGGAAAGAGTTGGTGATATTTCCCAATAGCCACACAAAATCTGATCAAGGTGTGATTGAAACCCACAATCTCCACCTGGGTATATGTCCTAAGTTTTGGCCACTAGGTACCTTGGTCAAAGTGCAACATTTAGATTTTTAGCCTCGGAAATGTGTCATGGGTTGGATTCCCTTCCAAGAGTTGGATGACTCAATGAGGGATGTGCAGAAACACTGAACCTCGGCCTTCAACCCTTCATGGGTATCTCCATGCCTTATGGTGTAGGAACACTTGACTTGGAGGATTTTATAATTCCCTCTTTCTCAACTTCTATTCTTTGAAAATGTGAGAACCAGATAATAGGGGGTTATTTGGATGCCTACCCCCGACATCCTACCTAGACTAAAAAATTCTTTTGGCACCTCCTGTGGAGGAAAATTTAGTGTGTTCGTTAGAAAATTTTAGATGTGGTAGGATGAGAGATTGGGGTAATGGACCAACCTCGTTTGAATTAATGGGTGTGGATAATTTCAAAGAAGTAGTCAGATATTTCAGAATTCCTTTGTAGAAAACCTACTTCAACCTCCACTATTTCAAAATATAATTTATGTGTGTGAGGAGTGGATTTGTGTGCAAGAAAGTGACAAATGTGCAAATATTTTTAATAAGTTAAGTGTGAGATTGCAACATGTGGACTTCCTCTGGTCCTTACAAATCGTTTTTACCTAGCTTACTATGTGTCTTTGGTACAACCTTGAGAAATATTTAAATCCCTAAAGAACTAGCAATGTGGACATATGGGTCGTTTAGAAATCCTTTAAACTCCCTAAAATGTTGTCTATACTAAGAAATATTTGAAATTGTCCTATATTGCAAGCATGTGGGCATGTATGGGCCTGTTACTTTGATCTTTAAACTTCCCTAGTTTGTGATGTAAACTAAGAAAGAAATTTAGAAACTATCCTAAGTTTGCAACATGTGGGCATGTATGGGCCCTTACAAAACATTTAAGATGATTTCAAAAACTAAAGAGGAACCTAGGGTGGCTTTGTCCTCTCCTAAATATTTTTGTTAAGGGAGATAAAACTTCCTGTTGGCGTTCAGAGGTCACTCCTGGATTTCTAGCAGGAGCAGAGCCCGAAGCCCATCAGTTTAATGTCATGATTTGTTTAAAGGGTGATCAAATGGAGGAAAGCTCAAAACAGCATTGTGTCAACTCAGAAACCAGACCGGGCATGCATGAATGAGTGAGGTCTTGATAAACTCCAAATAGTGAGTCGTAGTAAAAGGGTGAGCAGGTGGAAGACTTATGCAAGAAGGGTGCAACGGCCTATAATAAACATCATGTTCATAACAGACAGGAGGAGAAAGCATTCAAACACAAAGTCACTTTATATTCGAACACAGAGAACCAAAGAATACATAAATTTCACGACAAATCCTTTATCACAACACAAATGTAGCAATCCATGTGAATCATTCGACTGTGAACACTCCGGCATGAGATGAAACAAATATGGAAACGGGAGAACTGTTTTTTATAAACCAAGAATTCTCAAACACAGAGGCATAACCAGGAAACCAGAGTATTTGCTGAAACTTTACAGTCGGGAGCTTAGCTCTACCATCGATAGATACAAAAATGGAAAAAATGCCTACATATACTCAAAACAACAACAGCAACAAGATCGAGATGTAGCATTGAAATCTTTGCGTCTGCATGGCTTCTGACAACACGGAGCTGCAATCTTTGAATGATTGTGCAACTTATGGCAGACACGATCAGTCTTCTGATAGTTTATTCGGCGAATCGACGTTCCTTTAACCCAATGCAGGACTTTCCCATTATGGCGGAGAAGATGTCTAACCACCACCAACCGCTTCAATAACTGCTTCTCGGGATTGGGGAAGGCCCGTCCAACTCAGCACTTCGGGATATGGAAGACCCCTCACGTTGCCACCTAGAATAACTGAATAGCTTAAGGGACGGTTATGGAGGCCAGCACGGGAAGTGGGTTAAGATTACGGAATGACGGGGCCACAACCGCAAGGATGAAGAAAGGGACGATGAGAGGTGAGAGAGGTGGCAGGGGATTGACAGGAGTCATTAGGGATATACGCAAAGACAATGGGTGAATGGACGAGGCAATTTTAATGCGGTGAAAGGTTGACATGGAGGGAAAAGGATATGTGGCGAGTGATAAATGGATGATGAGACGAGGGAAAGGCCATATGGAAGTGTGAGAGAGAGGTGAACGGTGACACATGGCGACAAGGGAAAGGCGGGCAGAAAGATGACAAGGCGGGAGGCGTGCCCATGCGGGTTAAAGACAGGGAAACTAAGAAGGTCGGGGCTACGTCTGAGACGTTGATCTGGGCTCCTCGATCGTGGTCGTTGGAAACTGCACCTACGATTCTGGACCCCCCCCTCGGCTTAAAGGTAGAAAGGTGGGGGAGGGTCCGGAATGGTCTTCATCACCGTTGATCCAGGCGCGCTCATCTGGACTATTGGAGAGGTGCGCCCCCGATTCCGGACCCCCCCCCTTCTTAAAGGTCGGAAGGCAGGGGGGGTCTGGAATCCCATACGCGCCGTCGATCTGGGCGCACAAATCTGGACCGCTCGGTCTTGCTTGCTTCTTACCACGGGCGCGTTTTCGCCCGGAACTTTGGACAAGTGGGTTTTTACCCCTTCTTTTGTGTTCTACCCCCCTGTACAAGAAATATCGCTAACATTTGGCTCCATGGGGGATAGAGGCGTCCCTGTGATGCTCTAAGAACTCTTTTGCAGACTTAGTGCCTTTGTTGTTGGGCTATGGAGTCATTTATTAGTCGAAAAACAAAACAGAAACAAAAACGATATTTACAAAACAAAAATGAAATGAGCCGACTGCGGCTCACAGAAAACACTTCTTTAAGAAATGCCCATTAACTGGGCCTAAAAACTTCATTGCCTTCTAGATCCTGCAACCTGTAAATGTTGTTAGAAAATGCTTCAAGGATCTTGAAAGGCCCGAACCAGAGGGCATCAAATTTACTGTGTTTGCCCTTTTCCTGTCTGGGTGCATCCCATTTGAGCACCAGGTCGCCCTGCTTAAACTCTTTCTTCTTGCTTTTCCTGTCAAAATCCTATTTGATCTTCTGCTGACGGTTGTAAGCTCTGTCCAGGACCTGCTCTCTGATCTGCTGCACCTCCACCATCTGATGAATTCTTCTGAGCACATGGTTAGGTTCCCCCTCATAGTCTTGGAGGAGATTTTCCACAGGAAAGGCAAGCTGAGTGGGGAAGACGGCCTCAATCCCATAAACAAGCTGGAAGGGTGAGAGACCCAGGGATTTCTTCATTGTCACTCGATCGGCCCAAAGTGCGAATTTGAGCTTTGAGTCCCAGGCCCGTTTATTATCCTCTAATAGCTTTTTGATAAGCTTGATTAAGCTTTTATTAGAGGACTCTGCCAGTCTGTTTCCTTGAGGATATTAGGGGGTGGAGTGAATCAGTGAAATCCCAAGTTGGTCACAAAATTTGATCAAAGGCTCAGACCGAAATGGGGGAGCATTGTCAGTGACGATTCTGCTAGGGCAGCCGACCCTAGCTATGATGTCTTCCAGGAAGCTGATGATTACTTTGTGAGAAGTGCTTCTGGTAGGGACAGCCTCTATCCATTTAGTGAAGTAGTCAGTTGCTGTCAGAATCCATCAGTGCTGACCACTTGAGGGGGGATGAATTTCCCCGATAAAGTCCAACCCCCACTGCTGAAAGGGCACTGAGACCACCACAGGCTTCAATGGCAGGGATTTGAGCTGCTGCTTCCCTGAGAATTTCTGACATATGATGCAAGCTCTAATTTCCCTGCAAACATCAGGAAATAAGGTGGGCCAGTAGTACCCGGCTCGGAGGATCTTGTGAGCTGTGGTCTTCCAAAAATAATGGCCTCCATAGAGACCGCTATGGAAATCATTCATGACCTTCTGGGCCTGCTGTGGGTCCAGACACATTAGTAGTACCCCCTGGGGGTCTTTCCAATACAACGCTTGGCCAATGAGACAATATCTGATATCTTTGAGCTTTAAATCTCTGGCTTTACCTTTTTCCATTCCATCAGGTGGTCTCAACTCCTGCAGGAAATACAAGATATCTTCGTACCAGGGGCATGTTGATAGTGGCACATTGCTTTGAGAACCCCTATCGGATGTCTCGGCTTGCTCGTTGATCAAATTGATTTCTAATGCTTTATAATTGGATTCAGCCAGGAGCTTGGCCAAACCCTGCCCCTTTATTAGCTTAGTGGGATTAATTTCCAGGTCAAATTCTAGGATCTTGGCGATCCATTTACTTCTTCTTCCGTCTATGTCAGGCTGTATAAGAATGTCCTTCACAGAGGTTGAAGGAACATATGCAATGATCTTTGAGTGTAAGACATAGACCCTGAAAGCTTTGAGAGCTTTCACCAAGGCATAATCCTACTTTTCCATGATCTCGTACCGGAGCTCTGCGACTCTCAGCGCCTTGCTAAAGAAGGCAATAGGCTGTTCTTGCCCTTGATCGTTTTTCTGCAACAGAACCATTGCCACTGTGTCAAAGGAAGAAAAATAAAATATCATAAAATCTTTAGAATAATCTGGACTGATCAGCACAGGAGCCTCGGTTAATGCTTTCTTTATTTGGTCGAAAGACTTCCTGGGTTCAGCAGTCCATTTTATCTCATGGCCCTTCCTGAGCATTGCTGTGATATGTTTCACCAATTCAGCAAAATTTGAGACAAACCTCCTCAGGAAATTAATCCTTCCCAAAAATGCTTGGACCTCCTTTTTAGACCTGGGAAGTGACAGGGCTTGGATTGCCTCTACCCTGTCAGGATCAATTCTCA
>SNQJ01S0012137.1:51487-81571 GCA_010110895.2 Picea sitchensis
TCTTGGCGATCCATTTACTTCTTCTTCCGTCTATGTCAGGCTGTATAAGAATGTCCTTCACAGAGGTTGAAGGAACATATGCAATGATCTTTGAGTGTAAGACATAGACCCTGAAAGCTTTGAGAGCTTTCACCAAGGCATAATCCTACTTTTCCATGATCTCGTACCGGAGCTCTGCGACTCTCAGCGCCTTGCTAAAGAAGGCAATAGGCTGTTCTTGCCCTTGATCGTTTTTCTGCAACAGAACCATTGCCACTGTGTCAAAGGAAGAAAAATAAAATATCATAAAATCTTTAGAATAATCTGGACTGATCAGCACAGGAGCCTCGGTTAATGCTTTCTTTATTTGGTCGAAAGACTTCCTGGGTTCAGCAGTCCATTTTATCTCATGGCCCTTCCTGAGCATTGCTGTGATATGTTTCACCAATTCAGCAAAATTTGAGACAAACCTCCTCAGGAAATTAATCCTTCCCAAAAATGCTTGGACCTCCTTTTTAGACCTGGGAAGTGACAGGGCTTGGATTGCCTCTACCCTGTCAGGATCAATTCTCACCCCCTCTGCTAAGACTATATGGCCTAACATCTTCCCCTCTTGCATAGCAAACAATGATTTCTTGGGATTTAGGGAAAGGCCAAACCTGCGACACTTCAGGAAAACCCTCTTTAAGTGGCAGTGGTGCTCTATATCAGTCTTGGAGAAGACTGTTATGTCATCTAGGTAAATCACCACAAACTTATCTTTTTCCCCGATGAAGGCTATGTCCATGGCTCGCTGAAACGTTTCTCCCGCGTTCATCAGCCCAAATGGCATCTTGGCATACATGAACGTGCCCCAAGGAGTGGTGAAGGCTGTCTTTTCTCTGTCTTCAGGCATGACTGATATTTGATTATAGCCAGAAAATCCATCAATCATAGATATTCTAGATGCACCAGTGACCCTCTGCAATATATGTTCCATGTTGGGTAGGGGGTAATTGTCCTTCCTTGAACTCCTGTTCAAGTTCCTAAAATCGACACAGAGTCTGATTTCTCCGCTCTTCTTTCTTACTGGGACCAAATTTGCTACCCAGCTAGAGTATCTCAAGGGGACTATAATTTGGGCATCCAACAACTTTTTCACTTCCCTCTCCATGACAGGTAACAACGTAGGATTTATCTGTCTCAGCTTCTACTTGAAAGGTCTAGCCTCTTCTTTCAGTGGGATCTTGTGCTCAATGAATGACGTGTCGTATGTCTTGAGATCTTCGTAGCTCCATGCAAACATGTCAGCAAAATCCCTCAACAAGTCAGTATATCCGATCCTCTGCTCCTCGGTCAAGCTCCTGGACAGCTTGACCAACTTGGGCTCCTCTGGTGTGCCTATATCGCACTCAGTCGTATCAGCATCATCTCCTGAAATGCTGCCCTTCATCGCCACATCATTCCCATCGAACAATCTTTCTAATGGGATCAGACCTTTTGGTATATGATTGCTCAGTAGTTGAATAATCTGATGGTCAACAACTTTATTCAACAACTCCCCAGGGTCGTGGTCAGGTTCCTCGTCAGGGTCCTCATCTATGTGCAATGCAGAGAAGTCGTCGATGGACTGGAGGAATTTCTCAATCTCCTGATCATCTTCAAATACCTTCCAATGTTTGACATTGTCCGGTATGGAGGGTCTGTATCTTATTTCCACCTCTGAGTTGTCAGCGGGCAGCGCAGGAGCTTCGAACAAACTAGCTGAGAAGGCTTGGAAGTCGGCTGGGGCATTTTCTTCCCTTGGTATGAAAGAGATGTTGAAGGCCAGGAAGAAACTATCAATTAGATCCCATACCTCGTTCCTGTAATTCTTGAGGCGAGGGTGTTTGGTCTGATAGACGTTTTTGACCTGCTGGACAATTAATTCTGCGTCCCCGAACACGGCCATCTCCCTGATTCCCATTTCTTGTGAAACCCTTAATCCCATAACCAGAGCTTCATATTCTGCCACATTATTGGTGACTTCAAATTCCAGCTTGTATGATAGTGCTATGGTTTCCTGAGAAGGAGATTTGAATACCACTCCGGCACCTACACCTATACTGGAAGAGGCTCCGTCAAAGAACATATTCCAAACAGATGTGGTTGGAGGGGGCACCCCCTGGTTAAGACTGAGCTGCTTTCTGATCTGTAGAGGGGTCTCAGGTTCATCAGTGACCTGCAATAAGCTAGATCCTAAGTCAGTGTCTAAGGCATAGATGGGATGATTAGTGGGGTTTGTTTCATCACTGACAATGTAGGCCAGCTGAGCTTCTCTGTACAATCTCCTATGTTCCCCCCCAAAGACTGGAATGGTGGCATACGTGAGATCCATCTGCAGCGTCCCTCCAAGTCTCTTGATCCAAGACCTTGACAATAGCATGCCAAACTTTGGGGGAACATCAGCTACCACTATATCCATGACCATGCTTTTCATGGGCAGCTGAAACAGGGAAACTACCAAGTCCTTAATGACTCCCAAACACTGTACCCTCCTGGAGTCAAAGGAATAGAGATCATGATAGGCTCTGGTGACTTCTAATCCTAGCTCTTCCATGATGGCTTTAGGCATGAGGTTGTGGGAGGCCCCTGAATCCATTAAGCAATTGTGCAACACTTTATCATGTATGTTCAGGGAGGTGTAGAAGGGAGGGGATGAATCATCTCTGTCTTCTACCATAGGGCCTAGGACCACCGCAGGTCTTTCATCTTGGAGACTTATGAAGTCTGTGGAAGGGATAGAGGCTTCGGATTTCAACAGGTCAGAGAAGCGCTTTTTGAATTCCCCATGTTTGATTAACTCAGTGAGGGGCACAGTGATTCTGATCTTTTGAATTTCATGCTCGAAATTGAAAGAAGATGTAAGCTTTGGAATTTCTTTAATCTCAGGAGCATGATTTTGGATAATAGGGGAGAGAGGTCGGGCCTTCTTACCTCTGTGGTTGTCTGTTGCCTCATCAACAGGCTTCTCTTCTCTGATGGATGACTCAGGAACATTAGGTGTTGTTGCCCTCTTATCTGACCTCAGGTTATACCTGCCTCGGCCTCCGCCAGCCTTGTCTCCCTTGCTCAGTTCATTTAGCTGACTGTTCATGAGGGATTCCTCATACGTTGACTTAGTTAAGTGGGGGAAAGGAGGAGTGACTTCTACAGAGTGGATTTTAGGCTCAGGCTCGTCTGTTTCTCTTTCTTCTTCATCATCTACAAAATTGTTCTGGAAGGGAGCCTGAATCCTTTGGTCATCTCTGTCTCTTTCCCTCTCTTTGTGCATAGTTGGAGGAGAAAAATTGTTTGGCCTTCTGAAGCCTCCTCTGTTCTCGGTGTTCTGAGGGCCTTTGTTCATTTGTTTTATTTCCTTCTTTAATCTCTCCATCTCTTCTTTCAGAACGTTCAACAGTTGGGTCAGCTCATTTGCTTGAGGATGGGGAAATGATGGGCCGGAGATGTTGGAGCCAGGAACCGAGGCTTCTGTCTTTCCTTTTCTTCTGTCTGTGTCGGCCTTGCTTCTCAGTCTGTCGGCTGCCAATATATTAGATTCCACCTCTATGGCTTCATCTTGCATCTGAGCTAAAGAGGTGGCTCTCCTTTCTCTTAATACGAGACAGAAATCAGGGTCAAATGCACTAGCATATGAAATTTGAGCAGAGGCTTCGGAAGGCTTTATCTCTGCAGGAATCTTTTTGTACATCTTATTAAATATTTTGGAGAAGTCAGAGACTGACTCCCCTTCCTGCTTCTTCAGAGACCCAAACTCAGTCATGTAATAAATGTAATCTTTCCTATCCCTCCATTGCCTCAAGAAAACATTATCCAGGGCTTCGATACCAGCAATAGATCCAGGGGCCAGTCCCCTGAACCATTTCCTCACCTCACCATCCAAGCTCTGGACAAAAACTCTCATCCAGACATCTTCATTTTCAATATTGAGGTTGTCTGCATAACTGTAAAAAGCAGCTAGGTTCTCTTCAGCAGTT
This sequence comes from Picea sitchensis, assembly GCA_010110895.2. Taxonomy (NCBI): domain Eukaryota; kingdom Viridiplantae; phylum Streptophyta; class Pinopsida; order Pinales; family Pinaceae; genus Picea; species Picea sitchensis. The sequence goes on from SNQJ01S0012137.1 coordinate 55,462, forward strand.
ATATCTCCCTCCCCAGTGAACTTGGGCATATACTTCAAGTAGTCTCCAGCAGGGAGAGGGTTCAAAGGCTGAGGAAGAATCAAAGGAGCATATCTTGCAGCGATTATGGCATCCATTCTATTCGGAGGGGGATTAACACCAGCCATAGGGACGTTGAGTGGAGGAGAACTCGGAGGAGATGGAGTGTGAACAGGTGAGGCAGGAAAAGAGGTCCTCACGGGAAATGTCGGGGAAAACAGAGAGAAGTCCAAGGGACTTGAGTATACAGGTATTTCTCTCCGTGCAACAGTAGTAATCAGAGGAGGAGTAGTGAAACCTCCTGAGGGGGGAGTCACAAGGATCTCTCCCTTTGATACTAGACCAGGAGGAGAAAACTCAGCAGGAACACTCCTGAAATTCAGAAAACGGGAAACCTCAGAAGAGGAATGACTAGGAGGCTGAAAATCAGAAAATGGAGTTTTCACAGAAGGGGATGGCGTATTACCTTTTTCATCGATGGGAACTTCTCCTGCAGATCTCTTTCCCTTTCTGCGCACCGCTTCCAAGTCTGTTTCTGGTGTGGCTAAAGGCAAGTGTGTATTAGACCTCGTGTTTCTGCCTCTTGAAGCCACAGCTGATAGAACAGGTTCTCCCCAGCGGAGTCGTCACAGTGGAGTCTCCAGGTGCATAGTAGCAATCTTCTAGTTCTGATATCTGATGCACCTTCAGAAATCAGTTGATCTTTGTCGTTCAAATCCGGGGAAAATATTCAACATTGTCCCCGGCAACGGCGCCAGAAATGTTGGCGTTCGGAGGTCACTCCTGGATTGCTAGCAGGAGCAGAGCCCGAAGCCCACCAGTTTAATGTCACGATTTGTTTAAAGGGTGATCAAATGGAGGAAAGCTCAAAACAACATTGTGTCAACTCAGAAACCAGACTAGGCATGCATGAACGAGTGAGGTCTTGATAAACTCCAAACAGTGAGTCGTAGTAAAAGGGTGAGAAGGTGGAAGACTTATGCAAGAAGGGTGCAACGGCCTATAATAAACATCATGTTCATAACAGACAGGAGGAGAAAGCATTCAAACACAAAGTCACTTTATATTCGAACACAGAGAACCAAAGAATACATAAATGTCACGACAAATCCTTTATCACAACACAAATGTAGCAATCCACGCGAATCATTCGACTGTGAACACTCCGGCATGAGATGAAACAAAGATGGAAAAGGGAGAACTGTTTGTTATAAACCAAGAATTCTCAAACACAGAGGCATAACCAGGAAACCAGAGTATTTGCTAAAACTTTACAGTCGGGAGCTTAGCTCTACCATCGATAGATACAAAAATGGCAAAAATTCCTACATATACTCAAAACAACAATAGCAACAAGATCGAGACGTAGCATTGAAAGCTTTGAGTCTGCATGGCTTCTGACAACACGGAGCTGCAATCTTTGAATGATCGTGCAAGTTATGGCAGACGCGATCAGTCTTCTGACAGTTTATTCGGCGAATCGACGTGCCTTTAACCCAATGTAGGACTTTCCCATTATAGCGGAGAAGATGTCTAACCACCACCAACCGCTTCAATAACTGCTTCTCGGGATTGGGGAAGGCCCGACCAACTCAGCACTTCAGGATATGGAAGACCCCTCACGTTGCCACCTGGAATAACTGAATAGCTTAAGGAATGGTTATGGAGGCCAGCGCGGGAAATGGGGTAAGATTACGGAATGACGGGGCCACAACCGCAAGGACGAAGAAAGGGACGATGAGAGGTGAGAGAGGTGGCGGGGGATTGACAGGAGTCATTAGGGATATACGCAGAGACAGTGGGTGAATGGATGAGGCAAGTTTAATGTGGAGAAAGGCTGACATGGAGGGAAAAGGATATGTGGCGAGTGATAAATGGATGATGAGACGAGGGAAAGGCCATCTGGAAGTGTTAGAGAGAGGTGAACGGTGACACATGGCGACAAGGGAAAGATTGGCAGAAATATGACAAGGCGGGAGGCGGGCCCATGCAGGTTAAAGACAGGGCAGCTGAGAAGGTCGGGGCTACGTCTGAGCCGTTGATCTGGGCTCCTCGATCGTGGCCGTTGGAAACTGCACCTACGATTCCGGACCCCCGCCCTCGGCTTAAAGGTAGAAAGGCGGTGGGGGGTCCGGAATGGTCTTCATCACCGTTGATTCGGGCGCGCTCATCTGGACCGTTGGAGAGGTGCGCCCCCGATTCTGGACCCCCCCCCCCTGCTTAAAGGTTGGAAGGTAGGGGGGTCCGGTATCCCATACGCGCCGTCGATCTGGGCGCGCAAATCTGGACCGCTCGGTCTTGCTTGCTGCTTACCACGGGCGTGTTTTCGCCCAGAACTTTGGACAAGTGGGTTTTTACCCCTTCTTTTGCGTTCTACCCCCCTGTACAAGAAATATTGCTAACACTTCCTCTCAACCTTCTTTCTGATTCCCAATATTACACTAGGGTGTGAGGGAAGAGCATACTTGAGGGTCAAAATTGGTTTCTAGTCCCACTTTAAGTGATTTTGTATGAAAGAAATAACCTCAACTTAAATTTTACAAGACAAATAAGCCATCCATGTGGAAACAAAGAAAAAGAGGAGAATATTGGTTATTTTTTCCCCCTAAGTCCCTATGTTATCTAACCTTTCATATGGGAAAGGACTCTAATTGGAGTGCAGTTGCCTTACAAAGTGAATAAAAATAAAAATTTGAAGGCTAGGGGTGCTCAAACCATTCACAAAAACCCTTACAATTTGAAAAACTTGAATTATGCATGGGTTACAATTCTAACAGGCATGCTGAGGGTGCATAATGTGTGTTACGAGGAAAATATCTATATGGCTAGGGTGAACCACAACAGACGGAAATGACTGCAAAAATGAAATCTATCCCAACAACATGCTATATAAACCAATGTGCAAGCAATATAAGAAAGAGGCCTACCTCGTCCAGATGTTCGATGATGTCCATCGTTGAGCACATTGAACCAAAGCTATATACATGCAACAAGTTCTCAACAAACAAGCGAAAAAAAGCATATGGTGGAAATATAAATGGTTATCATATTAGATAGCATAATCCATCAATATACATAAAAAATATGCCCATGGATAATAATACATATATTTGCAAGATATCAATTGGATGGGAAATTAGTATTTTTATGAATAAATGATCAACAGAAGTGAAAATATTACAGACTTTTGTGTCGGCACGGTTCGGAACCAAGAAACTAAGTTCCTTCCAGCCAGGCCTCCAACAAAGCCAAGCTCATATAAGGAAGAAAAAGAGGTTCTCCATCAATAATGGAAGATCTTGGGGGTTGAACATTGTGTTTAGACTTAAAGGAAAAAGGGATGCAGACTCAATATGAAGTAAATAATTTCTCTAGAGTAACTTTGCTCTCAAATTTGAATTCTTTCTCCTTTTCCACAGCTCAAAATTGGCTTATCTATAGCCTTATAAATGCAACTGAAGGGCCGATTCATAGTGTTTACAGTATATGGAAGGCCAAGGATCAGATACATCATGTCGTGACATGGAAACTTGACATTTAATTTTTATTTTCTGGCCCAAATCCCGATGTACATAGGCTGTAGTGGAGAATCATGCATATACACTTGTTGTATAGGGTGCAAGATGCGTACAAGTGGAAAAACTTTATATTTTCATCTCTGGACTTTAGTAACAGGGAAGAAAAGACTGCATAAGGAAATGGAATAAGCCCCTCTCTTCAAGATTGCATAGGGTGAGGTAAATATTTCTCTAACAATGCACAAATTATTGAGGCTTGTTTCACACACAGTGCACAGAGTGCACGTCTATGGGTAGGAAAATCCGCGCACTTCCTGTTACGCGTTGGGGGAGAAATTCCCAATTGAAATACTCCTTCCTCAGCTCTGAATTTTGACTTTGGTAGGTTGTGCTAGGCTGGTTTTGGTACCTGCAAGACAAAAAAATCAAAATGAAGTACTCTCAAAGCTCAAATAGGGAGGAATTTGATATTGATCCCCAATATGCTCACCAATATTTTCTGTTGGTTTTTTCACTTGGGTGAATAAAACAACAACACTTGCATGTATAAGTGAACCTGGTAGACAAGAAAAAAGTTTTGTGAGTGGGTTATATAAGCCAAACACATATGTAAACAAAGAAATACAACTAAAACAACTAAGAGATCAATGTTAGAAAGCTTGAGAAACTTAGAACCATGAAAATCAAACAATGACCAACATAATGCTACTAATGGATCAATATATTAGTAGGAAAAACACCATAGAGAAAGTCAGCAACATATGAGTCCCTTATTCCTCCTTGGGAGGGCTCTTGAGTTCCCTAATTGAGAGCTCTTCACTCCTTACAATGGAAGAAATGACAAATGAATAAAAAAAAATCCTATTCCCTCAAGAGGTGAGTGGAATGGCCTATTACAATGGTGCATGAAGGTTCCAAATAGAAAAGAGGATTCTCAACAGAAAATTCTTCCAGCATAACAATACCTTGAAGATCTTGGTTACTTAGCACACCCATGGCTCTTATTTATAGAATTCATACATGGAAAAATGTAATTGTTTCATAGTGTGAACAAGGGTCCTTTTAGGGCACCCTCTAGACCTTGACCAATGCCCAATCTATATTTTCACTCAGATATGAGTGTCAAATCGTGTTGGGGGTCTGACCAGAAGTGGTTGAGGGGCCGACAAGATCCATAAATGCGTTGTTCATATAAGTGTGTGGATTTTCTTGTACACAGTCACGCATTTTGTGCATAGTGCACGATGAGGCCTATGTTGGCCTACACACTCTATGAACTATGCATGTGCTCCCATTGGTGATTCTGCACACTCTAATTTTTGACCCCAATTACATATTTGTTTTCCTTTTGGATGAATGTTAGTGTTGTAGGTGAACTAATTATTGTTGGAATTGATCTGTTTCCTCAACCATTTGTGTGTATTGTTGCGAATGATTTTTCATTGATAACATCATGGTTTAAATTATCCATATCTAGCTTAATTACTAGTTTCAATGGTGTTCACGGAAAGATTTTTGAAATTGGGCATTTTTTGAAATTTTCGAAAATGGGCAAAATTGGGCAAAATTGGGAATTTTTCCATACAAAGACGTCAGTGTGATATGGAGGCCACGTGTCAGATGATGTGGCAGAGTGGGGAAGAATGATTCAACATGGTAGGTACACATTGGTATGTTGACAGAGGTGGCAAGTGACCTAGCACCATGATGGCGGGCATCTTTCTACCCGTAGAATACTTCTTTACTAGAGTAGTATTGATTTTAGCTACGTGAATGGTACCTTGGTGGTTTTGGAAAACACCAAGTGGGGGACCCTTATGCCTTCACATGTTAGAAGAAGGAAAACCACCAATTTTATCCACAGAACCTCCCTCCTCTGTTAACATTTAGTGTAGTTAGGGATATATGTTGAGTCGCGGGTCATCAATTGCTATCAACGCCCTCCAAATATCCACCATTGGATCCAAGCATCATGTTATTTCCCCACATTAAGAGTGGGTATAGGATAGGTCCTACCCATCCCCGAGACCCCATAATAAGACACCACGTAGGTGAGCAGATAATCTCAAACTATTTAATTGAAGGTGAAATCAATGATTATTATTCAATTGTGGGGCCCTAACTAGCACAGATTTTATTTTGGAGAACCCACCCCCCCCCCCGTCGCAATTTTGGCATGTTCCTAAAAGTAAATCCACATGGCATATTATGGTGGATTTTGGTACCACCTTCCTTGAGATATGTGGCGAGGACCTTTCCCACCACAATAAATCCCTCAGTCACAACTATGAGTCCTACGGAGCTTGAATTCCAAAGGTGAGTGCCAAGGCTCAAGCGCTCAACTTTTAACACCCATGAAAAAGGAATGAGGAGGTAAGAATTTTATGGGGAAAGGAAATAGTTGCCAATCCAACATGCCATCCATCTAGGGGTGCTAGGTGGATTTGGGTGCCACATCATCATTCTGTCAACACAAGTGAGATAAATTTTCACAGAAATTAATGAAAATTATTGGAAAATTTTGGTGTTTTTCATAATATATATATTTTTAAGGATTTATAGCAATGTATTCCATTCATTAAACAGAGTTAGTATGAGGGAATTATGGGTAAAATAGTGGAGGGTAAATTTTAAGACATAGTTAACTTCTAAAGGCCATAATTTCATTCTTAGGAATCAGATTGAGGCACACGAGTAGTCTATGAAAATATTTTGAGCAATAGAACACAATCATGGAACTAAATACGAAATATGGGCACATAAAATGCATAGGAGGGGGTAGAAGGTGCCTATAGAATTCAAGGCCAAAAGTAATAATTGGCCTAAACATTAAGGATGATGTATTTAATATTCTGGAGCTTAGATGAAGATAAAAATTGCCCAGATTGTAAAAATTATGTTTATGAAGGAACCCAATTGGGATCCTGCCCAAAAAATCCAAAGGAGCATGTGCAAGTATTCCTATGCATAGTTAATAATTGCACCTAGATGAGGGGTGATCAGAAGGAATTAATGTATAATATTTAAATGACCATAACTTTCTGCTCAAGATTCATAATTGAGCAAGGAAGCAAGTGTTGGAAAGGTCTTGGAAAAAAGAGTCTAGATATCTACCCAAAAAATTGATCTGGGTAATAAATTTCACAAGGAATCAAAATAAACAATTCGGATGCCTTGTTGGAACAAAACTCATAGATGATTTTAGCAGATAAATTTCACAAATGGGATAATTTTCCATGGATTCTCCTAAAACAATATTCGCCAATTTCCATTTTTTCTAAAAATGATTCACCCAAATTCCATAGAGTATAATTATTTTACCTTAAAAATCACCAAAAATTTATAAAAACTATATAAAATACTTAGAAATTTGAATATTTTTATAGAAGTATCACCAAACATTTTGCATTTTACATGTCAAGGACTAGTATGAGTAGCACAGGTTTCCACATTTTAATATAAAATTTAAACCTTAAAATTATTCCTGACAAAATTGTACATAACTTTCATGAATGTGTTAAATTATTTAGTCTAACAAATCTTTTTCCCTACACATTTTGCAGAGTTAACAACATTTATATCAAAATAAGATCAACATAGAGATCAACAATATGGAGGATACATAGAGGAATTACAACCATGAAGATAAAGTTAGGGGGTTATATAGAAGCATGGGTAATGAAAGAACTTAATCCAATGGGCACAAATATGGCAAGGAGGAGAGAATGAACTTGGTGGATACCATTAAGAGTCTGCAGAAAGATGTCCAAAGTTATAAGGATGATAGTGAGAAGCTCATGAAATCTAAGGAGAAACAAGATAGCCTCAACATCAAGTTGATGGAGAGCTTGGACATAATAGAGAATAATATGTATAAGGAGACATAATCAAGAAAATATAGGAGTCATAAGTACCATAAAAGAAGAAGAGAAGAAAGAAGTGTTGATAGACATCAACAAGATTCACCAAAGCATTCAATTAGGGGAGTACACAATAGTTCAAGTCCATCACCTTTTAGAAAGAATACGAGGAGGTATGGGGTAGATGAGCTACAGGGAGAGATGAATAAGATCAAACCTCCTACATTTGATGGTGAACACAAGAAGGATGAGGGTGTAGAGACCTGACTGTCAGGAATGAGGAAGTACTTCAAGTTACATAACTACTCCTCACAAGAAGAAGGAAGAATTTCCATCTAGCAGCTCAAAGGAAACACATCGATGTGGTGAGACCAATTTGTGCAGGTGAAACACATTGATGAGAAGAAGGTTATCGAGATGGAATTCAATAGGTATTTTCAAAAAAAATACTTGACCAAATGTTACTATGATAAGAAAATGAAGGAGTTATTTGAAATCAAGATTGGATGTATAACCATAGATGAGTATGAAAGAAGGTTTTTAGAGCTATTGAAATATGCTTATTTCTTAAAGGATGAACAAGTTAATATTCAAAGGTAATTGAGTGGGATTCCATCATTTATCAATGATAAGATGAAGTATTATTATCCCAAGACATTGGAGAAAACCATAAGGAGGGATAAATGACTTTATGATCAACATAGAGGAATACCAACTTCCCAAAATTTGTCGGGAGACAAGAAGAAAAGTAAGATGGACTAGAGGAATAAGGGGACCAATACACCATTCTTTAAAAATAATCCTCAGGGACAACCATCATGTTAAGAACCCAAAATGATAGGGACAATGGGTAAAATACCAAGGAAACCACCCATTCATTGGTGGGGTTGTGGGGGAGACCACATGTATCGGGATTTCCCTCATAGAGCTAAAAAAGTGAGCATTGTTCATAATATTCAACAACCTGAAATAGTGGAGGACATGGGAAGAAATGTACCTAGGATCTATCTATCCCTAGATAACAACCAAGTTGAGTTTCAGTCACATATGACTGAAGTGGAAGGTAAGATCAACAACCAACCCATTACCATTTTAATTTATTCAGAAGCTAGTCATATTTATCTAGATCCTAATATCGTGGAAAGATTTCAATTCCCAAGAAGCAATCTTGGAAAACCTTGGTTAGTGTAGCTAACTACAAGAGATAGAAGGAAAATTAATGAGATGGTTAAGGCATGTCCAATGGACATGAATGGAGTGGGCACAAGAGAAAATTTGAATACCATACCTTTGGGCTCATATGATTTCCTCAATTGTATGGATTGGTTGGACAAGCATCATACTATACTATATTGTTATAATAATGCATTTAATTGTTTGGATGAGGAAGGCAACTTGAGGACAGTTCAGAGAATTCCCAGTGAAGTAACTATCACAAAAGTTTCAACCTTCAATTTGAAGAAATATTTTAGGAAAGGGTGTCAAATATTTGTAGCACATATGGAAGAGATACCTAAATATAAGGTGCCAATTATTGGAGATTATGTAGTCCTAAAAGAGTTCGAAGATGTATTTAAAGAAATACCATGATTTCCACCTAGAAGAGATATTGAATTCTCCATCAATTTGTTTCTTTGAGAAGCTCCAGTATCCAAGACCCCTTACATCCTGAGTACACAAGAATTGAAGGAATTGCAAATGAAACTTGAAGATATTTTGAAGAAAGGGTATATATTCCCAAGTGTGTCACCCTAGGGTGCCCCAATATTATTTTTGAATAAAAAGTATGGAACGTTGATACTTTTCATTGTCTTCAGGAAGTTAAACAAGGTAACTATAAATAACAAGTATCCTTTTCCAAGGATAGATGACATCTTTGACCAACTAAAAGATGGAAAAATATTCTCTAAGACTGACCTCAGGTCAGGTTATCACTAGGTGAGAATTAAAGAAGAAGACATCAACAAGGTTGCCTTCAGAACAAGTTATGGTCATTATGAGTTCACAATAGTGTCATTTGGTTTATCAAGTGCATCGGATGTGTTCATGTGTTTAATGAATGGTATTTTCATTTATTACTTAGATACGTTTGTCATTGTATTCCTGGATGACATTCTTATATATTTTAATTCTAATGAATAGCATGAGAAACACTTGAGGATGGTATTATAGGTATCAAGGGAGAATCACTTGTATTCCAAAATGAGCAAGTGCTCATTCTATCAGAAGAAAATTCATTATTTGGTCCATATCATTTCAAATAAAGAAATAGAAGTGGACCCAGAAAAGATAAAGGCCATTGAGGGGTGGCCAACACCAAGGAATGTCTATGAGGTGATATCATTCATGGGACTTGCATGTTACTACAGAATATTCATTGAGGGATTCTCAAATATTGCACACCAAATCACTTCCTTACAAAAGAAGGGTGTGAAGTTGACTGGACATCGGATTGTGAAAGGAGTTTCCAACACTTGAATCATTTATTAACAAGTTATATAATATTAAATATTCTTGATCCAAATGAAGACTTGATTGTATGCATTGATTCATGTAAAGAAGGACTTGGTGGAGTTATTAGTCATAAGGGGCATGTGGGATGTTATGAATCTAGGAAATTAAAGGAGCATGAAAGACACTATGGTACTAATGATTTAGAATTGGAAACTATAGTGGATGCCTTGAATATGTGGAGGCACTACCTCAGTTGGAAAAGATTTGAATTGAGGACAAACCATAGTGGTATGAAATATTCATTTGGACAACCAACTTTAAATGGAAGGAAAAGTAGATGGTTGGAATTCCTTAGCGAATATGGATTTGATATAAAGAATATCAAAGGTAAAGAGAACAAGGTGGTTGATTCACTCAACAGGAGGGTGCATGAGATGTATGCTACAACCTTTAGCATGTACCAATCATATATGAAAGATAGAATTTTAGAGGCTGTAAAATCAAATCAGAAATACATGGAGGTAAAGGAAAACTTTCAGTGAAGTAATTTGTAGCAGAAAAGTGAAAATATAAGTTGGAAAAGGATGGAATTCTTATGTATAGGGGCATAATTTATGTTCCAAATTCTCAAGAATTGAAAAATCTGATATTAAAATAAATGCATAATATTCCTTATGTTGTGAACCTAGGTTACCAGAAAACTATTTCAGCGGTCAAGAGCCAATATTATTGGTCAGGTATGAGTAAAGAGGTTGCTGATTTTATTTCCAAGTGTTTGGAATGTCAAAAAGTCAAGGATGAGAAAAAACACCCAGCTAGTCTGCTACAACGATTACCCCATTCCTTATTGATATTTGGTAGCTTGGAGGTACTTATGCATTGGCAGTGCTCAGCATGCGGAAGTGACCAAGCAAATTTTCTCCTAGTGACTTTATAATTATAAAGTGACTTTATAAAGTGATTTTATAAAGTTGAGTCTTTTAATTTCGAAATGTAAAAGTGACTTTATGATGTTATGGGTCACTTTATTAACTTAAGTGACCTCAATGAATGATTAAGTCATGACCATTGATCTCAAGGGTAAGTGAAGAGTCACTTAAGGCAGATAAATGGTTAGAGGAGTTACAATTCAAAATTGCTTAAAGTAAGCTCATTAGGAGAAGGAGGGTGCACTTTTGAGGATATATTGAGGGAAGGTGAAGGGGCATACATCATAAGGAAGTTTTTTTGCTTGGAGGGAAAGAGTTTGAGAAGCCATAAGTTGGCATGCATCCCTAGGAGGATTGGTACGCACTTCTAGACAGTTTCAACATTAAAGAGGAGGCCGTACATCTAAGAATCTATATAGTATGGATTGGAGGAGGGTGTACAACATTTTATGTTGGGTTTTGCAACTATAGTTAGCACAAGAATTTTTACTGTGTATTGGCATCAATTTTGAGGTTTGTTACTACAGCAAATAAATATGTACAGCAAGGTACATATCTATGCCCTTTTTCTGGGCATGAAAATCGAGGCATGTTTATGTTATTGGTGGTTGTACGGTCCATACAGATTGTACAAGAAATCAATTTTGATTTCAAATTGTGTTTCTATGGAAATAATTGTTTGTTTTGCTCAGATAGGGTGAACATACAGATTATTTGATGTTGATTATAAGTTGTTGTTGTACTTAGAAATTTTTCTAAAGTTGAATAAATAAACTTTCTCCTCAATTCTGTCATATTTTCTGAGAAATTCTTCTTGGGGTTTTGCCCAAATTTTTGGTGCTAAAAGTGTGATTTTGTTCACTGTTCATGAGTATTCCGTTGTTGTTATATTTCATATTTCTTAGTTGTTTGTATTTCAGCCCATAGGCCAATATTTGCATGTTGTCATATTGATAGAGACTGGTGTACAACTAGAGAAGGATGAAATATGTTATTAACTAAGTATGGGACTGATATATACATATTGTAACATGGTATCAGAGTAGGTGCTCTGAAGTTTCAGTGGGAAACTTTGGCACTTCAGATAGCAAGTGATTTGATGGTACATTTTCTTGAGGGAAGAAGAAAAGGTTCTTTATCAGGTGGACAAAGATGAGTTCCAGCATCAGGTTTGAAGATAGATTGGAGGGGGTCTCCAACTACCTGCAGTGGAAGGTTAGAATCAATAGTGTTCTCAAGGAGAAAAAATTGTGGTCATTTGCGAACACCATTGTGCCTATGCCTGCTTCATATCCCATAACTCTTGATGTTCATGAGGTGAGGGAAGCCAAGAATCAGAGAATCATCTTGGATGGGGTCAAAGACCATCTGATTCCACACTTGGATGAGAATAAGACAAGCAATGAAATGTGGGTTGCACTGAAATATTTTTATGAGGATAAGAATGAGAATCGAAAAATGGCTCTTCGGGACAAGCTCCATGGAGCTAGGATGGTCAAAGGAGAGAGTGTGGCCACCTACTTCACCTGGGTTTCACAGGTGAAGCACGAGATGACAGTTGTTGGAGAAGTCATTCTTGACTCATATTTGGTGTGGATAGCCCTCAAAGGCTTCACCAAGGAGTGGGAGGTTTTCGTCAAGTGTGTGGTGGGGAGAGAGAAGCTCCCTGACTGGAGCATATTATGGGAAGATTTTACACAGGAGGAGATCCAGAAGGGGTCTCAGGAAAAGGCATTGGATGGTGCAGACAACAAGAATGTTTCTCTTATGGAAAAGGGCAATGAGAAGAATAAGGACATGAGAAAGGTGAAATTATTTGCATTTCACAAGACTGGCCACTATGCTAGTCAATGTTCGAACAAGAATAAGAAGAAACGAGAACCAGAGGTGCCAGCTTCAGTAGAATTTATAGAGCTTTTTGAGAGATATGAGAAGGAGTTCTCTCTCATGACTGGTCTCGTGGGAAGTGGATGTCTAGCATTCATGGACATTAAGTCTTGGTTTGTGGACAATGGATCTTCTCGACACATGACTAGGTTGAGGTCGGGTTTCCCCGATCTTGCAGAGATAGACTTAGACTGTAGAGTGAATTGTGGAGCCGACCCAAAACTTGTAGTAAAGGGGGCTGGAAGGGTGAGATTCCAACTAGAGTCAGGAGGTCTTTTGAAGGTTGGAGAGGTGTGATATATTCCAAAGTTGACAATTAATTTTCTCTCAGTGTCAGCTTTGGATGAGAGTGGATTTGGAGTTGTTTTCTATGATGGTCATGTGTTTTTATATCCTGTGGGAGAAACTGCTGACACAACAATAATTCTTGGTGTCAAGTATGAGGGCCTGTACAAGTTGTTGGGTAGACCTGTGTTGGGGTCCAGTGGATTTCTAGACTCAGATTCTGTGTCAGAGAGTTGGCAGGTAGAACGTGAGAGAGAGTTGATACATGGGACTCAGTCTTCTTCCGAGACTCTCAAAGTACTTAGTAGGCATGAGTCAACATAGATGGATGCTTAGGAGAGTGTGAAGTATCCTATGAGTTTGTCTTTAGTTCATGGTACAGTAGAGGTAGAAGAAGAGGCTTCCATTACAGTGGGAGTAGTGACTTCTAGTACAGAGGGAGCAGCTATGGAAGCCGATGAGATGGAGACAGATTTTGGTGGTGATACCAGAAGTACCTCTCTCTCTAAGAGGGAGTGTTTAGATTTGGTAGCTTGGAGGTAATTATGCATTGGCAACACTCAGCATGCGGAAGTGACCAGACAACTTTTCTCCTAGTGACTTTATAATTATAAAGTGACTTTATAAAGTGATTTTATAAAGTTGAGTCTTTTAATTTCGAAATGTAAAAGTGACTTTATGATGTTATGGGTCACTTTATTAACTTAAGTGACCTCAAAGAATGATTAAGTCGTGACCATTGATCTCAAGGGTAAGTGAAGAGTCACTTAAGGGAGATCAAGGGTTAGAGGAGTTACAATTTGAAATTTCTTAAAGGCATCTCATTACGAGAAGGAGGGCGCACTTTTGAGGAGAGCTTGAGGGAAGGTGAAGGGGCACACATCCCAAGGAAGTTTATTTTCTTGGAGGGAAAGAGTTTCAACAACCATAAGTTTGCATGCATCCCTAGGAGGATTGGCACACACTTCTAGATAGTTTCATCATTAAAGAGGAGGTCGTACAACTAGGAATCTATACAATACAAATTGGAGGAGGTCGTACAACATTTTATGCTGAGTTTTGAAGCTACAGTTAGCACAGGAATTTATGTTGTGTATTGGCACAAATTTTGAGGTGTGTTATTGCAGCAAATAAATCTGTACAACAAGGTATAGATCTGTACCTTTTTCCCAGGCATATTTATGTTATTGGTGGTTGTACAGTCTGTACAGATTGTATAGGAAATCAATTTTTGATTTCAAACTGTGTTGCTATGGAAATAATTGTTGTTTCTTATCAGATAGGGTGAATGTACATATTATTTAATGTTGATTATAAGATGGTGTTGTACTCATAAATTTTCCTAAAGTTTAATAAAGAAACTTTCTCCTCAATTATGTCATATTTTCTGAGAAATTATTCTTGGGGTTTTGCCCAGATTGTTGGTGCTAAAAGTGTGATTTTGTTCACTGTTCATGAGTATTATGTTGTTGTTATATTTAAGATTTCTTATTTGTTTGTATTTAAGCCCATAGGACAATATTTTCATGCTGTCATATTGCTAAAGATTGGTGTACAACTAGAGAAGGCTGAAATCTGTTATTAACTAAGTATAGGACTGATCTATACATATTTTAACATTCCTGAGTGGAAATGAGAAGTTGTAACTATGGATTTCATCACCAAGATACCCAAAACAACCAAGAAGTATGATTCCATCATGGTGGTGGTGAATAATCTTACTAAATATATCCATTTTATTCTAGTAAATATCAGTCACACGACAACCAACAATTATATCTGACAAAGATCCCAAATTTACATCAAATTTTTGGAAGGGATTATTCAAGGGATTTGGAAAAAATCTGAATTTTAGCACAACTTATCATCTAGAGTCAGATGGGAAAACAGAAAGGGTGAATCAAGTGATATAAGAAATGTTAAAGATGTATGTGATGGATAAACCATCCAAATGGAAGAATTATTTACATTTGGTGGATTTTGCTTATAACAATGGATATCAAGAGTCTCTAAATATGAGCCCATTTGAGGCACTTTATTGAAGAAAGTGAAACACACTAGTGATTTATGACAACCCAATAGATAGAGAAGTGGTTGGGCCATATTTACCCAGGTAAATGGAAGAGAAGATGGTGAGAATAAAACATAATTTAAAGGTTGCCCACGACATGCAAAAAATGTTGGGTATGTGTTATCTTCTTTGCATGGCTAGAAGTAGTGTATATGTTTCAATGGGAATATATCCTCTCTTTGATGGGCTTGGATGGGGGCGAGACCCCCCCTACATGAGGGTTCGGGGAAAACACCCCCGATTTTTTTTACCATTTTTCATGTCCATTTTTGGGTGGTTTTTCAGCACATGGTTTTTCACCGATGGTTTTCTATTTTTGATTAAGGAATTAGATTTGTTGACTAATCCACGTCATTGGATTAAGTTTTTGGATTTTGTTGGTTCCTATATGTATACTGTATTGTAAACAATGTATGTAGTGAATGAATATATAATATGTTGGTTTTCCCGGTTTGGGTTTCCAGGTGAAAAATATCTATGTAATGTGTGTATTTGTCATTGTATCTTTTTTGTTCTTTTATTGAAAATATGTTTGCAGTAAAATATTGTACAAGGTTAAAATATAAATTTGGTTTCAGAGCAATTTTTGTCTTGAGGGGAGAACATTTGTGGTTAGGTGTTAGGCTCATGATTGTGATAAGCCTTGTTACAGTGGGAGATCTACAATATTTATTCTTCAAGTGAAAAGAAATGGCAAGATGTTTGAAAATAGAGATCACAAAATTTAATGGGAAAAGTTTTGAGTCGTGGAAGCTTAATATGGAATATTTGTTGGTAGACAGAGATCAGTGGATCATGGTCGATCTAGGTATTTCACCTATAGGAGTGTCAGCAGATGATTAGAAAAATTTGGATCAAAAGGAGAGGAGTACAATCTGATTGTGTCTTATAGATTCAGTATTACAGAATGTGTCAGGGGAAGCTACAACCAAGGAGTTATGAAATAAGTTTGGGAACTTGTATCGGTCAAAGTCCCTGGTAAATAAAATATTCTTGTGGAAAACACAGTATAACGCGAGGATGGGTTATGGAGACTCGATGACATAGCATCTGAATGCCTTCAATACTGTGGTAAGCTAGTTGTTATCTATTGAGATTAAAATTTCATATGAAGATAAGTGTATTAGTTTACGGTTTTCTTTACCATACTTATGGGATAGTCTCGCTGTGGCCATAGTTATTAATACAATTACCTTGAGTTTCGATGATGTGGTCTCATCCTTGTTATCAAAGGAGATGAGACGAAAGAACATGGAAGGACATAGCACAGATGCATTATTTGCAGGAGGATGCTCCTAGGAAATAAATAGATCTAATTCCTAAAGTGGGATATCTAAGTCTAAGGGTAGATATAAATATCGCGGAAAGTTTTTAAATATATGTTGGAGATGTGGAAAATAAGGGCACTTAAAGAAGAAATGTAGATCGAAAAGGATTGAGAAAGTGAAGGGATTTGAAGGTGCTCCATTTACAGAATGAAATACCTCCAAGGAAGAAGGAGGGGATGTGTACTTGGCTTCTTCAATAACCAATATAGATCATGAGGCATGGTTTTTTGACTCAGGTGCATCCTTTCATATGACTCCTCACAAGGAGTGGTTATGTGAATATGAAAGGTATGATGGAGGTAATTTTTTCCTAGGTGATGACTTGACAACCATAATCACAAGATGAGGAACATTCAAGTTGCGGCTTGTATATGGAAGGATTATAACACTTCCTGGTGTTCTTCACATCTAAGGATTGGTCAAAAATTTGATTTCTGTAAGAAAAATGGATGATGCAGGGAAAAAAATAGTATTTGAAAAAGAAACATGAAGGATGGTTCGAGGAGAAATGGTGATGATAAAGGGAGTGCAAATTGGAACTCTGTATAAGCTACAAGGAAGAACTATTAGTAATGGGTGTAATAGTTCCATCATTCCTAATATTGGAGCAGAAGAAGAAAAAAATCCTATAGTATTTAGATAAAATGTTATGTTGTGTCATCAAAGACTAGGGTATATCGGAGAGAAGGGTCTTCGACTACTACACGGTAAAGGTATGGTTGAAGGTTCTCTGGATTTTGATTTCTGTGAACATTGTGTATATGGGAAGCAAAATAGGGTAAGATTCCCCTTTGGTGCAATGAGGGAAGAAGGAATTTTACATCTAGTGTACAATGATTTGTTTGGACCTATGATGGTTCCATCATTGAGAAAATATATGTACTATATCTCATTTATATATTAATTCTCAAGGAATACTTGGACATATTTCCTCGGGAAGAAATATAAAGCCTTTGATAGGTTTAAAGAGTTTAAGGCTTTTGTTGAGAATAAAACAGAGAAAAAAATTGAGGTGCTAAGGACATATAATGGTGGAGAGTTCTGTAAGAAGTGTGGTATAGCAAGGTAGAAGAATACCTCCTATACACCTCAACAAAATAGAGTTGCATAAAGGATGAACAGGACCTTGATGGAAAAATAAAGGTTCATGCTCAGTGGTTTCAATCTCGAGAAATAATTCTTGGAAGAGGCAGTGGGTAATACATGTTAATTGGTCAATCGATCACCCTCATCAACATTGGATGAAAAGTCTCCACATGAGCTATGGACTGGTAAGAAAACCTCTCTCACACATATCAAGGTATTTGGCTGTGAGGTTGTTCATGTTCCAAAGGAAAACATGAGTAATCTAGATAAGAAGGTTGAAAAGTGTATCTTTATTGGGTATAAATATTGTCTCAAAGGTTATAAACTTTGGAACCTATAAACTAAGAAGGTTGTGTATAGCTGAGATGTGGTATTTAGATAAATCAAGGATGTTGTCATACAATAATTCCTACCAAGTAAGGAAGAACCAAAGAAAATATGTTTTGATCCAAAGGATGATGAATCATAGTCTATAGAAGAACAAGATTAAGAAGAAGAAGATCCTCATACTCTGGTATTGAGGAGATTGGTGCAAGAAAACAGGCTACTTGAAAGGTATACTCCACCTATTTTTGTTCATATTTTTATTTGTCTATTATTGATGTTAATCCTAGAACTATTAGGGAGGAAGTGGATTCAACGGATGGAAAACTCTGGAAAAAGGCCATGGTTGAAGAAATGGAAGACTTAGATAAGAATGAGGCTTGGAATCTAGTGGAGTTGTCGATTGGAAGAAATTCCATTGGCATAAAATTAGTATTTAGAAAGAAGATGAATGCATAAGGAAAATTGGGGAAACACAAAGCTTGGTTAGTAGAAAAGGGTTATTCCCAGGCCGAGGGAATTGATTTTGAAGAAATTTTTTCTCCTGTTGCCAAGTTAACTTCTATAAGATTTTTGTTATATTGTGTCATTGCATTTGATTTTGAAGTAGAATAGATGGATGTTAAGACACCATTACTACATGGGGAGTTGGAAGAAGAAATCTACATGAAGCGGCCAAGAGGTTTTGTATTGAAGGGAAAGAAGGAGATGGAATGGAAGCTGAAAACGTCCATGTATGGTTTAAAACAATCATTAAGGATGTGGTATAAAAAATTTGATACTTATATGTTGGGACTTGGCTTCACAAGATGAAAAGAGGATCACTGTGTATATTTTAAATTAATTGGTGATCATTTGATTTATTTGGTATTGTATGTGTATGACATGTTGTTGATAGGAAACAACAAGGAAATTATCTAAGATGTGAAAACTCATTTTTCCTCTAAATTTGACATGAAGGATCTTGGTGTTGCGAATTTCATTTTGGGCATGGAAATGAAAAGAGATCGGAAAAACAATAAACTCAAGTTAAATCACAGAAAATATTTTGAGACAATATTGAATAGGTTCAATATGCAAGAATGTAAATCGGTCATGGTCCCTATTCCTGTAGGTGTAATGTAACACCCCAATACTGAGCTCCAGTTGTAAATGTGAATATGTTTTATAGGTTGGTGAGCTAGGTTATTATAGGCCAGAAGTCTTATGTGATTATTAAGCTAGAGAGCCTAGATGATAAAGGACAATGAGCCTATTTTTTTATATGTAAACACTCATATCATTAATAAAATACATCACTGCATGTAGACCAACCACGATAAAAGAGTATGGGGGACTAAACTCCACCAGGAAGGGAAATGGGGGGGGGGGGGGGGGGGNAGGAAAGGGGCTAAGGTAGAGGGATTATCTCCAAGGGAATATTATAATACTATTCCTAAAATACTAAGTTATGGATAAAACTATGATATACTAAGTTCTTATGATAAGGAAGAATGAATTACAAGTGGACAAAAATGAGCTCTTGGAGGGCCATGTGTCATCAAGGGCGCATGCAAATAAATGTGGGTGAAATTAGTCCATTTCGGACTCACTCAGCCATTCTTTCCAGTCATGACTCAACCATTTTCCTCTCCATCACTCAATCTCTCCCTCTTTCATGCACGCATGGAGTAGTAATTGTACGCTTCCTATTATGCATAGTGCCATGTTCCTTACTAGAGCCCGTACAGTTTCTTGCCTGAACGGGGTTTCTACCATCACTTGTTCCATACCTGATTCATGTTGTTTTCTTCACCTCATCTGATACTTGGTTGAATTAAGATATGGATCAAAGAGGTGAGTTTTTAGGCCCATGGATTGAAGAGGCGGGTTGTTAATTCCATGAGAAACTCTCTCCAGGTGAGATAATTGCTGGAAATTGTTTTCTCGAGGAGCCCAACTATAGCTACAGTGCTATGATACTTCTTTCCTGGCCTGTTGTTGAAGCCCTAGAAGGGAAGTGGGGCAACTGAAGGACTGTTAAGTAGATAAGGGGCACACTTCCTGGGGTGGGACATGCATGTGGAGAATGAGAGGTTGTAGGCTATCAGTTTGAGTTGGCACCTGGGACAAAATCCTTCCCATTGTATGTGTAGCATCAACCTAGTTAGAAATCCCTTTACCCGGGTGGATTTTATTCCTATCTTGGGGGTGACCCATTGTTGAGAGTTATGAGGAGCATGGTCTAAGGCTGGAAGGATCGTGGAAGGTCTGCACACAATTTGTGGTCTTATATTAAATATAAGTATCAATTGTGTGTTAATTTACATGTTGCGTATTTATACATGTGTTTATGTTTATGGGTATTTCCTGTGTATGCTGCATTTATATGTTTACTCTTATTTCCACATGAATCTGTGTATTTGTAGAATATATTTGTCTTCTTAAATTTATATATATATACAGATGAAATTATTGTTTTTAAGTGGCATGACCCAACGATATAAGGTTGTGTATGCTACAATATGGTATTAGATCTTAGTAAGAGTGTTTTATGGAGTAGCATGGCCTGACCTGGGTGGCTAGGGATGTTACAAATTGGTATCAGAGCTCGAGTTTGAAAAAATGAGCTTGGATGGGCCGAGCAATTTGAAGTGACTCACTTACATGGAATTCGGGAAAAAACCCCAATTTTTGTTGTTAAATTCTTGGAAAATTTGAAGAAATTGGACAAAGAGGTGAGATGTTCATAATTTAATACCTTTTCAAGTAAACTCCGACCTAGAATTGGTCGAATTTGAAGCACAAGGAGCGCACATGCGACTTATTTAAGTCCCCAAAAGAAGATAAATCTCCTTGTGAGAAGGAGAATGAATGAGATTTGTTTGGGAAAGGTTTGTATCCTTCACAAACATAAGATCTAAGAAAAGGAGCGCGGCGGTTAACTCCTCAAGTCCTTTGTACTTCATTTCTTCAGAATATTTTTAATTATCTGATGAAAAGGAGGTAAAATCCCCGAAGCTCCAAAGTCCTGGAGTGAATCTACACCATAGATCATTGGGAGAAGGAGGATTGTTGGATCCCTGACTGGTTCTGCTATTCGACATTCCGGAAGAATTTGGTTGTGGTTGCGCAAAGTGGAGATTTCCCCAAAGTCCCAAAGTACAGATCTAATCCATCCCATTCATGTTTGGGGACACATCTCTGCAAAATAGAAAGTGTTCAGAATATCGATGTTCAGGAGTTTTGAAGTATGTAGAAGAAGAAACCTCTGAAGCCCGAAGCTCTCGAGCATCAAAGTAGTGAAACTTCGGAGAGCAACGGTTCGAGATTTCGCCATTTCAGTGTTCGGATGTTTTAAAGTGTTCTAGTGTGAAATGATTCAAAGCCCAAAGTTCAAAATTTCTGGAGCATCAAAGTCCCGAAGCTCTGAGGAGAACCTGTTCATAAGTTCATCATTTGGGAGATTTGTTTTGTTATGCTAAGAAATTCTCTGAAGCCCAAAGCTTTGAAGCATGGAAGTAATGAAGCTCCGGAGAGCGACGGCTCGAGATTTATCCAGGTTGGAATTCAAGTGTTTTAAAGTGTGTTGGTGTGAAATCTTCTGAATCCAAGAGTTCTTAAGTCCCTTAGCACCGGAGTGATGTGGCATGATGACATCACCTAGGGTGATGTGGACCCATCTTATGCATTCCACGTGTCATCTTGATTCATGATTTTCATAGACCTTTTGTGCCAATTGTAACTGGACACATGTCACCATCAATTGGACCACGTGTCATCTCCATATATTTTCCATGTATCATCCCCAAGTGCATATTTGCTAATGAGACCTCAAAATTTCATAAATTCGGCGTTTAGGGGGATCGATGTAAGTTGTTGTAAGACCCTCTGAAGTCCGAAGCTCCAGAGAACCGTATTAATGATGCTCTAGAAATTCTCTTTGGGAGTTTGCCAGTTCAACATTCGAGAGAATTAATGTGAAATTTTGTAAGAACTTTTGAAGCCCAAATTTCCAAACCTCCGAAGTTTTGGATCTCCGAATAGAACCTTATGGTTAAGCATTGATTCCTATCCCTTGGTCATATGAGTTTTTCACCAAAGAACAAGGGATAACTCCCAAATTGTTATTGTCTTTAAGGTAGAAAGGGGATAAAATAAGGATCCCACACGGTTCCGATTTATGTAGACCTACACCTAAAGGAGTAAAGAGGGTTGGTGTACATTTTGAGAGGATCCATCATGGGTCCAAGAGTTAATTCGGTTCTGAAGAAGAAGAACAATTGTACAAGGATTACCTCCCAGGAAGGACAATTTTCAAATATCCATAGCTTTTTACTCAAGACTTAGAATTGAGCATGAAGTAGATTTTGGAAAGGTATTGAACAATATAAAATAACTACTCACTCATAAAATTTACCTAGGCAGGCAATTTTCAGGAAAATAATAAGAAAGAACTCTGATGCATTATGTAACCATAATTGAGCATAATTTCCTGAATTTGTTAAATCAATCATCCTAATAAGTTATGTTGGGTGCACATTTTGTAGAGTTAACAATTGTTAGATCATAAAAGGATCATCATCGAGTGTAGAGGGATGGAATATACATAGGGGGCATACATCAAGGAATATGAGATCAGAGGGATGGATGTCGATATGGGTATTGAAGGTACAAACTCAAATGGACATGGAGAAGGAAATGAAGAAAGCATGAACGTGGTAGAGACCATTAAAAATTTACAAAAGGATGTTCAAAGTCATAAATATGATAATGAAAGGCTTATGAAATCCAAGGAGCAATAGGAGAAATTCAACACAAAGTTAATGCAAAGCTTGGAAATAATAGAAAAGAAGATGGATAAGGAGAATGACTCAAGAAAATTAGGAAGTCACAGGTCTCCTGATGAAAAAGGAAGAACAATAAGTGTTAATAAACATCACCATCACTCCCCAAGGCATTCCAATAGGAGAGCACCCAGTAGCTCAAGTCCTTCCCTTGCCAAGAAGCATAAGAAGAGGGCTAGAGTGGGTAAGCTACATGGCGAAATGAACAAAATCAAATCTCCTACATTTGATGGCAATCACAAGAAGGATGAAGATGCAGAGACATGGTTGTCAGGAATGAGAAAGTATTTTAAATTACATAATTACTCTTCACACGAAGAAGGAATAATTTCCATCTATCAGCTCAAGGTAAAGGAATCCATGTGGTGGGACCAATTTGTGTAGATGCAACACATTAAAGAGAAAAATATTACTTTGAAGGAATTCAAGTAATGAGACCTCGAAATTTCATAAATTCGACGTTTGGGGGGATTGGTGTAAGTTGTTGTAAGACCCTTCGAAGTCCGAATCTCTAGAGCACCATAGTAATGATGCTCTGGAAAGTCTCTTCAGGAGTTTGCTAGTTTGACATTTGAGAGAATTAATGTGAAAGGTTGTAAGAACTTTTGAAGCCCAAAGTTCCAAAGCTCCAAAGTCCTAGAGCTCTGAATAGAACCTTATGGATAATCACTGGGTCCTAGCCCATGGCCATATGAGTTTTTCTCTGAAGAACAAGGGCTAGATGTTATAACCCTAATTTGCACCATACATGCTTACCTGGCATCAGGCCATCTCAGATCCCTTCTTTGCCAAAGAACTATTGAACAACTCTTTAAAAAACCTCTTTTATAAGGTCCCACGCACCCTACTCCATTATTGCATGCGTGTACATGCTAGCTGACCTCAAACAACCCGCGTGGACTGACAAAAGTACGAAAAAAGGAAAGTTGCCGATGGAACACACAGCTTTGGGTGAGTTAATTGAAACTCCCATCCATGCATGGCCGAGGGTTCATCCAAATACCTAGCTTCTTCTAGCCTATAAAATAAGGGTTAGGGGTCCCATTTGGAGGAGGAGAATAAGAGTAAATAAACTCTGCCCAATTACATATTCCCATTGTCCCAACCCTTTAGCCATCCTTGTGCAAAGAGAAATACAAAGAAAAGAAGTTGGAGGACATTTGAAGAGGAGCCCAGGATCAGGATTCACGGAGTAGTGGCCGATCTCGACATTGTAAGTTGATTCATTAAAGTTAATAATAAAGAAATTCTTTTCCCGTCCCACTATATGAGTTCTTCATAGTTCAGTAAATATATGTTTGAATATCTAACCCATTAGTCTGTAGGTAAAATGCATGTGTAGTTTGTTGCTTGTTTTGTATGTAGTTCAGCCTTGGGAGGAGAGTTTCCAACAAGCGGTCAAATGTGAAGAAGGATCGACATCGACCATCCGAATCAAGGTATGTTGGTCTAACCATGTATTCACCGAAAATAAATGGGGATTAGGTCTGGGGACAAAGGTAGAAAGTAGGTTTCTTTTGGTCCTATATGCATGCATAATATAACCCTATTTGCTAGTCCATAGGGGGATTTCCCACCACAACAGAATTGGCAACCATACTGGGGAAGTCTCTAGGGTTCCTGGGGGTATTTTTGGGTAGTTTTAAAAGACTAGTTTTCTTGCCTATTTTTTGAAGTTTCTGCAAAGTCTGAGCTAGCAGAGAGTCTGGTTTTCCATACTAGATATCTCTGTTATTTGCTTGACTGTGTTTTTTCAAGACCCACAGAGGTATAGGTGGCCTGCATAAGGTCTGCAAGCATGTACCCCCACCCTACTCTCTTACAGCCCGCATGTAAACGCTAGCTAAAGAAGTAACAATAACATGTAGATTCCAGAAAATGTTTGAGGCAGTCATCCTCTTCCCTGTTATAATCAGTCATTCTCAGGGGTTTTCTGGAATTCTTTCTAAGTCTTGGTTGTTTGCAGTCTTGTCTCAGATTTGTTTGTTTTATGATTTTTTTTCTTACATTGTTTTTTTTTTTCTGTTAAAGGGAGTGTCTAAGCCTTCAAGAGAGCCTGGTTCTCAATATCAGTGGTCTCTTCCTGGTTTGGATTGTCTGTTTTAGTTGTTTCAGATTTTTAGAGATACACACGGCCTGTATAAGGCCAGCATGCGTGTACACGCCCTCTGGCTCTACACAGCTCACGTGCACACGCTTGTTGTTGGATTGTCAGTAGTGTGCTTGTGCAGGATAGTTTTTGTTTAGGGTAAGGTAGTCATTGTTACACCTCAATATTGCTCACTTTGATAAGTGTCATAAGTGGCCAAGCTTTTCAAGGGAAATTCACAACCCGCTGTGCTTACTCATCCTTTTCCACAGCAGCAATCTTTGGTTGCTCAAACCCCCACCATAGGAGGCAGGTCCAACCCACCCCATGATGAAGCTTCGACAAGTGCTCACATTTATATGTTCAATGGGGTTAATCTAACCACTCGCTCTGCAACATATGACACGCCAGTTAAACCTGTTAAACCGAAGACTGCTAATGGTTCCGCCCCAGATCCGTTACCATCCTCTGTTACTCCTCCATTTGCTATCCCTCCATCTGGGCCACTTTAGATTGAGAAACCTTCTTTTGACTCCATCTTACGCCCTCCTAAGAGCACCATACGAAAATCTACCTTCAATCCTAATTCATGGGCTGCCCAAAACTACAACATTGTAGAAGATTTGGCCCAAGCACCGTGTGCTATGTCCTCCTTGGAAGTTCTACAACACTGTCCCATCCAACGTAGAACGCTCTTAGATGCTATCAGCGCTTTCGATCCCGATTCATCGAAAAACCTCACGTTTAATCTAGATGATCATCAACCACGACTCTCCCACCAGTTAGCTTTTCAAATCGATGTTATTGTTCACAATCTACAAATCCACCGAACTATCTTGGATGAGGGAGCCTCTACTTGTGTCATGTCCTTAGCTTGTTGGAAAGGCTTAAAATCACCTGCCCTTAACAAATACCCTACGATGTTACGCGCTTTCGATGGACGAGGCTTCTTCTCTTTTGGAAAAACTTCAACTTCCAAAAGGTTATCGTAAACTTTCCTCTGACCCATCGTTGGTTGATGGACTGGTCAATCTGGTTCCATCCCCGGTCAGTCTGGTTGATCAGGTGGTCAATCTAGTTTCCTCCTCGATTGAACCACAAACCCAAGTAGTTGATCCAATTCCGTCATCGATCATCCCCACTCTTCATCAAGAGAGTGACACCAAAGAGGTCGATCCGTTTCCACCTGTCGACCCCATTCTTCCCTTGGAGAATGAAACTAAAGTGGTCGATCCCGTTTCGCCATCGGTCGATCCCATCCCTCCATTAAGGAATGTCAAAGTGACTGATCCAGTCCCTTCCCCAGTCAGTCCCACTCTTCCTCTGAAGAGTGCCAAAGTGGTCGATCCAGTTTCTCCATCGGTCGATCCCATTCCTTCATTGAGGAATGTCAAAGTGACTGATCCAGTCCCTTCCTCGGTCAGTCCCACTCTTC
>SNQJ01S0012137.1:88867-120356 GCA_010110895.2 Picea sitchensis
ACAGAGATTAAAGGAGAGCGTTCATAAGGTATGTATACCATCCATTTCTCTTAGTTCATTCAATCATCTAGATCTAGGGAAAGAGTAGTATTCTGTCACGTTTTGTTCCAGATCCAGGTGGATCTGGGGAGATTGGTCTGTGTCCGCACTCACGAATTTATCCATAAACAGATATGAAAGGAAGTCAGTGTCCACGTTAATCATTTTCTGTCTTAGAGTTAAGGTCTAGCTCTTTGAGGCAATCTACTTGTCCACAAGGAGATTTTCCTACAATAGTCATCCTTTCCCTTGAAAAGAGTTAGACCTCTCAGGTTTTTAAATATCTGTCCTAGAAGTCAATAGATTAGGGTTGATCTTAGCTTTAGCTTGCTTTTTCATTTAAAAGTTGTCATTGAAAATTTTTCTTTAGGGTTTTTAGAGAAGTGTGAGAGTCATTTTTTAAGTTGCTAGTGTGTGATTTCTTGAAGTGATTCTTTGCGATCTGCGATTAGGCCAGAATTTTTTTTCTTGGTTTTTACTTGTTGGTGTTTTTCCTTTTTGCTTTATGAATATTTAAATAAAAAAAAAAGAAAATCTCTTTCATTTTCTTGTTTGGTTGAAAAGTGTGATTTTGCATTAGTAGCTAGGGAAAAATATTTGTTTTCTTAAGTTCTTGATAGTTTAATTAGATCATAAGTAGTTCGTAGTCGAGTGAAATCCTTCTTTAAGTTTGCTGGTTCCAAATATCTTAGAAAAATAAAAATATATTTATTTTTTTTTTTGAAAAGTTGTTGAAAATTTGCGTTAAGTGAAATTTTTGTTTCCATCTTTTTATTCATTTTTAATTTGGTCTTTCAAAACATCATTAGTTTCAATTTCATACCCCTTGACATAAGATAAGCCATAAAATTAACGCTAAATATAAAATTTATTAGACTTTTATGTTTGTAGGGTTAACCAACTAGTTCAGGATTAGGGCCTTGGATTAGGTTGGAAAGGAAACTCTTCAAGGCCATTAAAATCAAACATTGGAGTTTGAGTTAGGGAGTGTCTAAGTCCAGTATTGTGAAATTTCTTCGGGAACCCCCTCTAACACTAGGGATAAACACGAGGTCGCATGTGGAAAGGTAGCTGAGATAACCCCTCCAAAGCTGGACCAATCGTAGTGGAGAACACATATAGAGGGCTTGTTTTGGGATTCCATCGATTGCATTTGCCACGGGGCTTCATGGGTCTCGAACCCGTTCGAGTTCCTCAATTGTATTTTGAACCACTTTCTTTCGATACACTTGACAGGTTTTGGGCTCGATACCCTGCTCATTGTGGTCTACCCGACTTTTGACTGTACCCGCCTAGTGACTGTTCACGCACTGACAACCTAGTTGCCTATATTTTTTAGGGACATACACAGGTGACTGCGGGGGTATACCGCAGTACCTAGGATAGACATCGGGACATGTTTTGTAGAGTATACCCAGAGGGTGCTTCTGTTTTTGAGTTTCACTTGCACCGATAAGTTTCTCTAGTGTTGGTTGTTGTAACTGTTCTTCCAATTAATTTAGTGTTTGCCTGTCTTATCTTCTAGGGACTTTTTTTAGTGCGTGTTATTTTTGAACGATTAGACTACCCTAGTGTGTATTTGTTATTCTCACACAGTGGAGGATCACAAGCTCCACCATTCATGAAGGCTTGTTGGCCTGCCGCCGGTTACACTAGAGCCACCCCCACCACCACTAAGGCGAAAGCGAGACCAACAAGGGTCTTTTGAAGCGACCCGATCACAAGAAATTGTGCCCGACCAACATCTAGAGGAATCAACCATTTTAGACCTTGGATCACATGCTTTTGGTCTGGTTGAAACCTCCACCACTGATCTTTCGACACCCACCATCGTATCGATTCATCTTTATGAGTGCCAGACAGTGTCGCACGCAGCAATGGAAACAAATGTTGTTACTCCTTCTGGGAATTCTTCAATTCCCACTACGGTTGTCACCACAGTAGATTTTCCACCTCCTAACCCACCATCACCAGTCCGAGCCACCATGGTATCAACCACCTCTACATCGCACAGTGGTCTGATCTCGTCTTTGGCGGTGACCACAACCCCTTTTACACCAAGTGCGATAGGCCCTCCGTTCTCATAAAGGATGCCTAGTTCATGTACAAGTATTGTACTTTCCTACTCCACTTTACATACTTTAGGTTTGGGGCTAGGGAGCTATAATGCTCCTCTGCAAGGACACATGGGGGGCACTCCTGCTCCTTTTAATGCTTTCCCTTACAGGGGAGGTCATATACCTCCTTCGTCCCCTTCACTCGGTGGCTCACATCAACAAATCGTCGAGCAACCTGCACACCATAGTTTACTTGGAGCAGGGAGTCAAGGACCACGTTCACATAATATGTTGGTAGGTTCGACACCATTTTATTTGTTTGGTGCATTTGGTATTAATGCCTTCTCATTAGCTACTTTCTCAACTGGGGGCAACCCTGGTTTCAGATAACCTATTCCTATGCAGGGTACTATTCCTGCACAGGGGGCACACCCAAGAACTTCTTCCACAGCAGGGCCTTGGAATTCTTGGCAGGGATCAGTTCCCTCGTCAGGAATGTTGATCTGGGGTAATTATTTTCATAATCAATGGAACCTGAGACAAAGCACTATGCCTATCCCCATGGGAATGACATGGAGAAATCCTTCCCAAAGTCCTTCGAATGTAATGCATGACCAACCATCTATGTCCTATTTCAGAAATCCACTGATGATGTCTCCTCACACGAAAAATCCATATGCTAGCCATGGCCATGGTTTCTACCAAAATCTGGGCTAGAAGCCAAACTTTTTCTGGCAACCTGGTGCCAGTCAAACTCCAGGCCCCTTTTTCCCAGGTTATCACCAACAACCCAAACTACCCTTCCTGGCAACCTTGCATTTGCCAGACTTGACAAGGTTGTTCAATGACCCTATTTTTCATGATCCCCGTTGGCCTCCTATGCTAATGAAGTTGCCTTCGGACATCCTAAAGTTCGAAGCCAATCCTAACAAAGATCCAGGAGATCACGTGACTACCTTCCATATTTGGTGCTCATCTAACTCGTTGAAAGATGACTCTGTTCAGTTGCTATTGATTCAACGTACTCTCATAGGGAGTGTCGTGAAATGGTACCTTCAGCTCGACCGCTCAATATAGTCTTCCTTCGGTGAACTAGCGATGGCTTTCCTAAACCATTTCCAGTTTCCTGTGAGATACGACATTGTCACCAAATTGTTGGCCAATTTCTCACAAACTAAAGCGGACCATATCTCTGATCACATTTGAGAATGGAGACGCAGAAAGAGTTTAATTAAGGTACCAGTCCCATCAACACTCCTGCTTGAGTGGTTTCTTAAGTCTTTGGTCCCATAGTTGTCCAAAGACATTGCGATGTCGGGAGTGTTTTTCGAAGAAGACGCCATCATGAGAGCTCAACAACTTGAGCTAATATATTCTCAGTTTGGTTTATTATACGAGATCTTGCCAGATGCACCACACTCAATACTTGATAAAACCAGACAGAGCGTTGGACCACATGTCGATGGTATTGTTGGTTCAGCACAAACAAATCTTGTTGAGCAACTAATGAATCAATTGCAACAATTGTCTATACAACACATAATGACCAACCAAACTACTGCTTTGGATGCTGCCCCTACCAAAATGTCAGATGTACACACAATACAATTGACTAATCCAAAGGCCACCCAATAGCCTGAAGGAAAGAAAAAACAACGAAAGAAGGGTAAGGGGGATAAAAAACCTACTGATAATGTTGGCGGGGACAACACTAAGAAACGAAAGGTGAGGTATCCATGCAAATTATGCGCGAAAGACCACCCGACCCATCTATGTCCTCAGCTTGCAGAAGCCTAAAAGTTTGTGATCCAGCAACAACCTACTATGTTAACCAATCCATTTCAACATGGGAAAAATCTAACCCAAGCCTCTGCAAGCAAGGAAGGGGGCAGCAAGGACCCTCTCCATCTTCAAACAACCCCACATCCATGAATGTGTATATGGTGAAGGGTGATGCTTTTATATCAACTAGAGCGCATGACTATAGTAAACCAAGCACTTTTGAGAAGGGAAAAGAAGTCAAAATCCCATCTCTTCCTCTATAGATTGAGAAGATGTTGGGAGAAACAATGACACGCATTCCCAAAGGCATGTTCAAAAATGATTCTTACAACCCAAACGCAAGGGCCACCCATAATTATTCTATGGTGTAAGATTTATCACAGACCCCTTGTGCGATGTCCGCTTTGGGGGTCTGCCAAAGTTGTCCTTACCAGAGGAAAGCCTTGCTAACCGCTTTAGGATCTACCGAGACTTGTAATCCATTTACAATCATGCTGGATACAACCGACCTAAAACCTTGTCAGCCTTACCATATAGCATTTCAGATAGTAGTGGCTTATCCCACAAAAAATTTCACTCGAAATATCTTCCACACGATGGTCGATGAGGGAGCCTTGACATGTGTTATGTCATTGGCATGTTGGAAGGCCATTGGCCAACCTGTTTTGTCTTTGTCACCTACTCTCCTCACTGCTTTTGAAGGTCGTTCGTTCTGACCACATGGTATCATTCCCTCTTTCCCCATGTAGTTAGGAGGGAAGACCATGTGTGTCGAGGTAGAGGTAGTCGATGCGCCCCTCGACTATAACCTCTTGTTAGGAAGGAGTTGGACTTATGCCATGCAAGTTGTGGTTGCTACATTTTTCCGAGTCTTGTTGTTTCCACACAAGGGTGGGATAGTGACCATCGATCAATTGTCTTTCTCCAGACCTGACCCTTCATTGGGGGCATCCACGGTCCCGATGATTGATAATCCTCAACCAGGTGTAGTCAATGTAGGGGTTAGTTTGTGCCCATATTTGATGGGTACCTTTGATTACTTTCCCCCTCAAAGCGATGTCCAATATATATCCAATCACCATAAGGTTGATATTTTTCAAGTTTCATCGTTCCGCATGACTTACTTCAACGATCCGTGGATACTTCCTTTCCCATCGGCCACGATGGATGGGGCAGGGCACCCAGGCATGTGGATACTTCCTATTAATCCCTTAGCCACACACGTGATCTATGCTGAGGGTAATATGGAAACCATTGCTGAAACGATACCTATCCATATCTCTAGAACCTCTGGCGTCATAGACAATGTTTTCATCGGAGCATACTGCTCCCCCGAGGAGATGCCAGGCATCGACCCACAAAGAGTCGATCATGAGTTAACTTTGTTTTTTTTCAAGCTCGCTTTGAGATCCGAAAGAAACATCCAGCAAGTTTGCATTTATGCTTTTCGATCTCGTCTAGATTAACTGAGAAAAGTAACCTCTATGGGTCTTCTTTTAATCCCTTTTCAAACCCTCTAAACATGAAAATATTGCTGATCATTCTTGTGACCTTTCACGCTCGTTAAACTGAAATTTGAAGTCACGTCTATTCGACAGTAGTTTACCCCCTTTTTGGTCTAGATGGTCAACTGTATGAACAAAGGTATACTCTATGGAACTTCAATTCTCTAGAAGAGTACTCTTAGGTATAATTCTATCCCTTTTTCGGGCCCGAGGGACTAAACTTAGGAAGAAGGAACCCCCATGGAGTCCATAGTTAAGCTCTTTTCAGACTCCCTAAAATTGAAAATATCGTCGAGTGACCTTATTCTTTCACACTCTTTAAACTGGTCCAGAAGAACATTTTTGACGAAGTCCATAGTTAAACTTTTTTCAGACTCCTTAAAAATAAAAAAAATGGTCGAGTGATCTTGTTCTTATCACACTCGTTAAATTGGTTTTGAATAGACGTCTTGTCGGTGCTAGTTTACCCCTTTTTTGAACTGACTAGACTATCTTCGAAAAAGGTAGCCCAATGGAGTCTCCTTTTATGATTTTTTAGACTCTCTAAATATGAAAAACCACCGATATTACCTTCTCTAGGCTTGTTAAACTTACATAGAAGGACGTTACCATTGTGTGTTTTGTTAACTGCATTTTCATACCTTATACTCCATCCTTGTAGCACTTTGCTTCTACATCTTAACACCCTTGGCCCCTGGAGGATTTTTCCCGAGTATCATTATTTTGAACATCATTCTTGTCCTTGCGCCTTGAACTTGTATGTTTGTATCACTCGTTCCTCCATTGTAACGTAACATTCCTTTATTCTTTTTCCAAAATCATTAAAAAAAACAAAAAAAAAACAAATATACCCCAAAAAGAGGAAGGGAAAAGTATTTTCTTTATTGGAAGCATAATGAGTCGCCCTTGGATAAAGCACATTTGTCCATTTATTCATCAAACTTTGGGATGTAGTACGACCTTAGGAAGTTGTTCTCTCTACATAGAGTTGTGTTCTCCTCCGTTTAGTTATTCTTCTAAACATATGGAGAGTTTGTGTTGCCTCCTACTTCGTGAACTTAAGATTAATGCCATGCTGCCTAAGTCTCATCATTTGTCATGCTATTGTCCAAGGGAAGTTTCTACCAAGCCTGAGTTGGCCCCTCTGCAATTTGTCTCTTTCCCTCATACCTGGCCATTCTGAATGTCCAATCAAGTCCTTGTTCGAAATCAACGAAGCCTTCAGTCTGATCATTAAGATTATCTAATCCATGACTGACGAGTCATCAAAGACCTCTGGGTAGTGAAGTTGTAAACTCATATTACACTCCTACCTTGAGTTTTGGAGATTTTGAAGTTTTTGCTAGAGCTATGAAGATCTCATCTCCAACCATCAGGCTGTATCAACTTCTAGAAGATGGATACTTTATATGTATATCTTTTTGATTTCGAGATGTAGCTCTGCTGTGTATTGTTCACGGCTACACTTTATATAGTTATTTGACATGGATCTACATTTTATTTGATTGGTATCCATGATTCTATTTTATCCTGAGCATGGGTATACCCACCTCGGTGAGACATTTGTTATTTTTGCAGATGGCGCCTCCCAGTTCCTAGTCCCTGGGCTCACTTGTTCAGCACATCAGTAAAGACTGGTAATGTATTTCGGCCATCAGATGCTCTTCTGACCTCACACATTAGGGAGCATCTGTTATAACCCTAATTTTCACCATACATTCTTACCTGGCATCAGGCCATCTCAAATCCCTTCTTTGCCAAAGCACTGTTGAACAACTCTTTAAAAAACCTCTTTTATAAGGTACCACGTGCCCTACTCCATTACTGCATGCGTGTACATGCTAAATGACCTCAAAAATCCTGCGTGGACCGACAAAAGAACGAAAAAAGGAAAGTTCCTGATGGAACACACAACTTTGGGTGAGTTAACTGAAACTCTCGCCCATGCATGGCCGAGGGTTCGTCCAAATACCTAGCTTCTTCTGGCCTATAAAATAAGGGTTAGGGGTCCCATTTGGAGGAGGAGAATAAGAGTAAAGAAAGTCTGCCCAATTGCATATTCCCATTGTCCCAACCCTTTAGCCATCCTTGTGCAAAGAGAGATACAAAGTAAAGAAGTTGGAGGACATTTGAAGAGGAGCCCAGGATCAGGATTTGCGGAGCAGTGGTCGGTCTCGACATTGTAAGTTGATTCATTAAAGTTAATAATAAAGAAATTATTTTCCCGTCCCACTATATGAGTTCTTCATAGTTCAATAAATATATGTTTGAATCTCTAACCCATTAGTCTGTAGGTAAAATGCATGTGTAGTTTGTTGCTTGTTTTGTATGCAGGTCATCCTTGGGAGGAGAGATGCCAACAACCGGTCAAACATGAAGAAGGATCAACATCGACCATTTGGAACAAGGTATGTTGGTTTAACCATGTATTCACCGAAAAGAAATGGGGATTAGGTCTGGGGACGATGGTAGAAAGTAGGTTTCTTTTGGTCATATCTGCATGCATAATATAACCCTATTTGCTAGTCCGTAGGGGGATTTCCCACCACAACACTAGTGCCCAAATTTTTATTGTCTTTAAGGTAGAAAGGGGATAAAAGAAGGATCCCACATGGTTATGATTTGTGCGGACCTACACCTAAAGGAGTAAAGAGGGTTGGTGTACATTTTGATAGGATCCATCACGGGTCCAAGAGCTAATTAGGATTTGAGGAAGAAGAACAATTGTACAAGGATTACCTCCCAGTAAGGACAAATTTTCAAATATCCATAAATTTGTACTCAAGACTCAGAATTGAATGGAAGTAGGATTTAGAAAATAACTACTCACTCATAAAATTGACTTGGGCAGGCAATTTTAAGGAAAATCATAAGAAAGAACTTGGATGCATTATGTAACCATAATTGATCATAATTTCTTGAATTTGTTAAATCAATCATCCTAACAAGTTCTTTTGGGTGCACATTTTGAAGAGTTAACAGTTGTTATATAAGAAAAGGATCATGATCGAGTGTAGAGGGATGGAATATACACAAGGGGCATACATCCAGGAAGATGAGATCAGAGGGATGGATGTCCATATGGGTATTGAAGGTACAAACTCAAATGGACATGGAGAAGGAAATGAAGAAAGCATGAATGTGTTAGAGACCATTAAAAATTTACAAAAGGATGTCCAAAGTCATAAAGATGATAATGAAATTCTTATGAAATTCAAGGAGAAGCAGGAGGAATTCAACACAAAGTTAATGAAGAGCTTGGAAATAATAGAAAAGAAGATGGATAAGGAGAATGACTCAAGCAAATCAGGAAGTCACAGGTCTCTTTATGAGAAAGGAAGAACAATAAGTTTTAGCATACATCACCATCACTCCCCAAGGCATTCCAATAGGAGAGAACCCAATAACTCAATTCCTTCCCCTACTAGGAAGCATAAGAAGAGGGTTGGGGTGGATGAGATATAAGGAGAAATGAAAAAAATAAAACCTCCTACATTTGATGGAGATCACAAGAAGGATGAGGATGTGGAGACATGGTTTTCAGGCATGAGAAAGTATTTTAAATTACATAATTACTCTTCACATGCAGAAGGAAGAATTTCCATCTATCAGCTCAAGGTAAAGGAATCCATGTGGTAGGACCAATTTGCACAGGTGCAACACATTAAAGAGAAAAATATTACTTGGAAGGAATTCAAGAAGTATTTTCAAAATAAATACTTGACTAAGAGATACTATGAAAATAAAATGAAGGATTTCTTTGAACTCAAGCTAGGGAGTATGACCATAGAAGAATATGAAAGAAGATTTTTATAACTACTAAAGTGTGTTTCTTTCATCAAGGATGAGATAGTTAAGATTCAAATGTATTTGAGTGGGCTTCCATCATTCATTAGTGACAAGATACAATATAATGATCCAAAAACATTGGAGGAGACCAGAAAGTGAGCTAAATGCCTTTATGATAAACATTAAGGAAATCCAACTTTCCAAAAATCTTGGGAAGACAAGAAGAAATACAAGATGGAATAAAGGAAGAAGGGTGTTAAGGACCTAACCCCTCACGTAGGTAGAATAATATATTCTGATGTAATAAAGGTCAATATTAATAAGGCCTAGCAATAAGGAAGAATAAGTCGAATGTAAGAAGACCTAATGGAAGCTTCCTCTTCTAGAAGGATATTCCTCTAGATGGTTCTTTT
The DNA here is from genome assembly GCA_010110895.2 of Picea sitchensis. Lineage (NCBI taxonomy): Eukaryota > Viridiplantae > Streptophyta > Pinopsida > Pinales > Pinaceae > Picea > Picea sitchensis. The sequence goes on from SNQJ01S0012137.1 coordinate 98,453, forward strand.
GATAGTCATATTTAGTATAAATAGGAGTTGAGGGTATGAGAAAAGTTGTCTTGGATATTATTGTAATAGAGCTCTACTCTGCTGGAGGTTTCCCCCTCGAAGAGGAAAGTGAACATTGCCCTCAACAATCTAAGTGTTCTTTTTGGTGTTATTCAGGTATCATTTTGGTATTATTGTGGTGTTGTTCTAGTTATATTGTTGCTCATCTACCATTTCTAGCATTTTATTTTTGTTCTGCATACTTTTTATATATGGAATATTACAAGTGGTATGAGAGCACTTTCCTCGAAAGAACATTATGGGTTAATTGTTTTCAGGGTAGAGACGTATTCCAAAATCTTTAAGCTACAAAGATCTATCATTACGTGCATAAAACCACGGCCAGGGATTCATACACTCAGGAAATACAAGTGGTACTTAAGAGGACATCTGTTGGCCACCCTTGTAACGCCTGTTGGTACCCCTTTGAGTGGTAGAGCATCCGACAACACGTGTATATGATAGGCCTATATTTCCTGAAGCCCTCTTTAGATAAACCAATCAGATGACTGACTACTATAGTTCCACCAAGAACAACACTCAGGAAGATACTCTCTAGTACCTAGGTAGTTGGGTAGTACGACTAAGGGCATGGTCTATCCTCCTTAGTTGGTGGCCTGAGATATTGGGCCGAGTAATACTATTGGACTGTGCATGTATATCATAGAGATATAACACATGGAAAACCCTTGTCTGTATAACCCTTGAATACCTAACCCTTGGAGGATGGAAACGAAAAACAAAATAGACAAGATCTATTGCTGCGCAACTATGTTCGAGTTGCCAAATCACTACACATTTCTTCTTGATTAAGAATTTGGGCATTTCATCAATGTAGCATTCTTCAGACCTGAGTATTCATCATTGTACCATTATTTGAGACATATTCCATTGGATTTATCTCTTATCCCTTATCACATTCATACCTATCATTTTTCAGAAAAAAAATTGACCCCAGCTGCTTCTTTTCGGTTCCCTCGTCATCATGGCCCATACCCATAGACAAGACTTGGATGCTCACTTCAATACCTTGCAATATAATTTCACAGAGACCCAACAAGAAGTGAGACAACTCAGTGCCAATATTTCCACCATCAATAAAAACATGCATTTCTCCATCGCTGCCTCAATCAAGGAATTCAAAGAAGACCTCAAATAAGACATTACTACCCAACTTGAATCCGTCACTTTGATGATCTGCAGCAAGCTGCATATCCCTGCATATCCCCCTTTATATAACCCACCTTTGCATACCGAAGCTGAAAATTCCTCTCATTCCCATAATTTTGAGCCCCGTCACTTTCAGCATGACCTATGCCTTCCACGTGTGGATGTGACCAAATTTTATGGCTCAGATCCCATTGGTTGGGTAACTCAAATGGAACATTATTTCTCTTTTTATGGCATTACATATGACTTGGCCAAACTTCGTTATGGTGTTCTCTTTCTAGATCAAGAACGTTGGCAATGGTGGCAATGGAGAAAAGTTGTTCGTCAAGGGTATGTTACTTGGACACACTTTTTGGTAGATATTTATGAATTCTTTTACACTAAAACAAACCATTTAGGTCGTTTGACAAAGTTGAAACAATTTGGCAAATTGGAAGACTTTATAGCTGCTTTTGAGCGACTGGATTTTTCATACAGAGGGCATGTTTGATGCTTTGTTTTGAGAAGGTTTTATCAGTGGCCTCAAGGATGATATTTGTTCCCACATCCTCATGGCTCGGCCTTAGATTTGAGTGGAGGCTACTAAACGAGATAAAGAATAACAACAAGTTGTCACTTCTCAAAAATGAAAACTCTCCTTTATTCCTTTCTCTAAACTAGTAAATCCCACTCCTCCTTCTACTCCACTAAAGATCCCAAAATTGACCAAGGCCGAAATGGTTGAATGCCAACTCAAATGCCTTTGTTATAATTGTGATGAAAAATATTTTCTGGGATACAAGTGTAAGGAAAAAAATATTTTTATGTCCATCTCAGAGGATGTTTCAGAAGAGGATGTTGAAGATCTCGTTTTGTCTAAGTCACCTAAACCCACTAACATAACCCCTCCCTCATACCCTATCGAAGTAGAACCGGTCATTTCCCTAAATTATCTCACTGGCTTCTCTGCTCCCCAAACCCTCAAACTAATTGGCTACATCAAGCATAGGAAGGCCACCATTCTTGTTGATAGTGGAAGCACCCATAATTTTATTCATCGCCGCATTGTGCAAGAAACTAATTGTTATATTTGTGCAATCAATAATTTCCAAATCATAATTCCAATGGAGGGTCCATGAAATGTGGAGGGCATTGTGAAAATTTTCATCTCCAAATTTATGACTACCACCTAAAATCTGATAGTTTTCTATCGACATGGGCGGTTGTGACATTGTGTTGGGTGAATACTGGCTAAGGAATTTGGGGCCCATTCTCATGGATTTTAAGTAATTAACCATGCAATTCGACCAGGAGGGACAACACTATAAGTTCCAAGGCATTCACCGCCAGTTCCCCTGAGATCATTAGTTCCCATCACATGGAAAATATTCTCAAAAAAGGTCATTCATGCATTATTTCCCAACTCCATGCAATACAAACAACTGGCACACCCTCTGTGTCGCAGGACCTCCAATCCATCCTCTCTAAACATCAAGTGGTTTTTTCCACTCCCCATCGACTCCCTCATTCCCGTGGTGTTCATGATCATTCCACTCCCCTTGTCCCAGGAAGCCTTCCTCCCAATATCTGTCCCTATCGTCACCCCTTTTCCCAAAAAAATGAAATTGACAAAATGGTTCAAGAACTTCTTAATGTAGGTGTTATCCTCCCTAGTATGAGACCCTACTCTTCTCCTATGGTCATGGTCATGAAGAAATAAGGTTATTGGCGCATGTGTCCTGACTTCCATGCCCTCAAAAAAATCACCATTAAAGACAAATTTCCCATTCCTTTCATTGATGACCTCTTGGATGAATTAAGTGGCGCCCAATTCTTTACTAAACTTGATCTTCATTCGAGCTACCACCAGATATGTTTGAAAGAGTCAAACATTCCTAAGACTTCCTTTATAACTCATGAGGGCCACTATGAGTTTTTTGTCATGCCCTTTGGATTGTGTAATGCTCCCTCCACTTTCCAAACCCTCATGAATCTTGTCTTCCATCCTTTTATTTATTATTTTGTCTTATTTTTCTTTGATGATATCCTCATCTATTGAAAAATCTCGACAGACCATCTTGCTCATGTGTATTGAGTTCTCCATCTACTCTCTCAGCACCATCGTTTCCTGAATCAACCTAAATGTGCTTTTGGCACCTCAGAAGTCAAGTACTTGGGTCATCTTTTTGGCAAGGACAATGTCAGGGTGGATCCTAAAAATATTGAATCTATGCAAGAAAGGATTCACCTAAAGAATCTCAAAAACTTGCGTGGATTTCTGGGCTTAACAGGTTATTATCGCAAGTTTGATAAGAATTATGGAAATATTGCGACCCCTCTCACTGCACTCCTTAAAAATAATTCTTTCACCTGGACTCTAGAAGCTGCTCAGGATTTTCAAACCTTGAATATGGACATGTGCACCACTCCAGTCTTGGCCCTTCCTGATTTCACAAAGACCTTTGTCTTGGAATGTGATGCTTCAGGGAAAGGAATTGGCATTGTCCTTATGCAAGAGGGTCGGCCTTTGGCCTTTACCAACAAACAACTGTCTGAATGGAATTTTGGCAAACCAATCTATGAAAAGGAAATGTTGGCTATTCTACATGTCGTTGATCTTTGGCACACTTATCTATTGGGGAAACGCTTCCAAATTAAGACATATCATCAAAGCCTTAAGTATTTTCTAGAACAACACATTTCCTCCCTAGAGAAACAAAAAGGGTGACTAAGATATTTCGATATGATTATGAGATCATTTACAAGAAAGGAAAAGACAATGTGATTGCATATGCACTTTCCCAAAAATATGAATATGAAGGGTCCTTTTTTTTTCTCTCCTTCATTGTACCATATTGGCTCCAAGCCATTCACCAGGAATGGCTACATGATCCCAAAATTTCACATATGATACAACAATTATATTCCAATTCTCCAGTTTCCCCAGGGTAGTCTTGGCTCCATGATGAGCTTTGATACAAATTTTGTTTGTATTTAATTAAAGAGTCAAACCTTAAATCCATGGTACTTTTTGAGCTTCATTCTACACCCACAGCTGGGCACTCCAGGTTTACCAAAACCTATGACAAGGTCAAACTTTACTATTTTTGGGATGGTATGAAACAAGATGTTCATAATTTTGTGGCTAAATGTGATGTGCGTCAATGCAACAAGGGAAAAACAGTCAAATCTCCTGGCACACTACAACCGCTTCCGATTTAACCTGCTATTTTGTCAGATATATTTATGGATTTTATTGTAGTCTTACCTAAATCAAGCAATAAATCAGTCATCATGGTGGTAGTTGATCTCCTTTCCAAGTATGGTCATTTTTGTGCTCTTCAACACCCATTTACAACATCCACTGTGGCTCAAATTTTCAAGTATCAGGTTTTCAAGCTTCATGGCATGCCACATTCTATTGTTTCTAACCATGAACCAGCTTTCACCAACAATTTTTCACAAGAACTGTTCAAGCTACAAGGCACCCAATTGCATCTCAACACAACTTATCATCCCTATACTGATGATCAAACTAAAGTTGTCAACAAGTGTTTGGAAACATATTTGAGGTGTTTTGCATCAGAAAATCAAAATCAATGGGCTTAATGGTTACCACTAGCTGAATGGTGGTACAACACTTCATACCATACAACTACCTACATGACTCCTTTTGAAGTGGTATATGTACAAAATGAAGCTTCAGTTCTCTCATATTTACCAGGTGTCTTGAAGGTCCAGGCGGTTGACCAAACACTTACAGTTTGAGAGGCTATTCTTCGTACCCTCAAAAAGAATTTTTTCATGGCCCAGAATCGCATGAAGAAATAAGCAGATCAAGGTCGTCAATTTACAGAAGGGGATCAGGTGTTTCTTTGACTGCAACCTTACAAGAAAATTTCCCTCAAGTCTCACTATTGTCGGAAACTAGTGCCCAAATTTTATGGTCCTTATATCGTTCTCAAGCATGTGGGACAGGTGGCCTATCTGTTAGCCTTGCCTAGTCATTCTAAGTTACATCATATTTTTCATGTTTCCTTCTTAAAGAAGGTGAATTGAACTAAGTGCCAAACTCAAACCAACCTTCCTGAGTTGGATGAAGAAGGATCCATTTGGCTACAACCAGAAGGAGTTTTGGACTAGCGTGAGCATCGCCTACATCAACGAACCATCAAGGAAGTGTTATTCGAGTGGAAAGATACAACCCCAATAGATGCCACTTGGGAACCATCTACCATTATCCAACAATTTCCACATCTCAAGCCTTGAGGACAATGTTTTTTTATAAGGGGGAGGACATGTTAGGGACCTAACCCCTCACATAAGTAGAGTAATATATTTCGATGTAATAAAGGTCAATATTAATAAGGCCTAGAAATAAGTAAGAATAAGTTGAATGTAAAAAGACCTAATAGAATCTTCCACTTCTAGAAGGATATTCCTCTGGATGGTTCTTTTGATAGTGATATTTAGTATAAATAGGAGTCGAGGGTATGATAACGGTTGTCTTGGATATTATTGTAATATATCTTTTATCTACTAGAGGTTTCTCCCTTGAAGAGGAAACTGAACATTGCTCTCAGTAATCTAAAATCTCTTTCTGGTGTTATTTTGGTATCATTTTGGTATTATTGTGGTGTTGTTCTAGTTATGTGGTTTCTCATCTTCCATTTCTAGCATTTTATTTATGTTCTGAATACTTTTTATATCAGGAATATTATAGACTAAGCCACCATTCTTCAGAAATAATACTCAGGGACAACCAGCTTCTAGAGAACCCAGAACAATTGAGACAGTGGGGAAAAGGCCAAGGGAGTATAGCTCTTAAGGGAGCATCAATTGTATGACAAATTGATCAAGTGCTCATTTTACCAAAAACAAATTCATGATCTGGGACATATCATATCAAAGGAAGGGATAACATTGGATCCTGAAAAGATTGAGGCCATTAGAGGATGGTTAACACCAAATAATGTGACAGAAGTCAGATCATTCATGGGCCTTGTAGGCTACTATAGAATATTTATTGAGGGATTCTCAAATATTTCACACCCAAATACTTCCTTGCAAAAAAGGAAGTGAAGTTTCAATGGACATTGGAGTGTGAAAAGAGTTTCCAACACTTGAATAAATTATCAACAAGTTCTCCAATACTAAGGATTCTTAATCCAAATGAAGACTTCATTGTATGCATTGATTCATGTAAAGAAGGACTTGGTGGAGTCCTAAGTCAAAATGGATATGTTGTATGTTATGAATCAAGGAAGTTAAAGGAGCATGAAAGGCACTATGCTACTCATGATTTGGAGTTGGAAACCATAGTGCATGCATTGAATATATGGAGGCACTATATCATGGGGAAAAGGTTCGATTTGAGAATACACCATCATGGTCTAAAATATTTATTTGGACAACCAACTCTAAATGTCAGGCAAAGCAGGTGATTAGAATTTCTCAGTGAATATGACTTTGATATAAATAATATCAAAGGAAAAAATATAAAGGTGATTGATTCACTCAGTAGAAGAGTGAATGAGTTGCATGCTACAACCATTAGCATGTATGAATCATATTTGAAAGACAAAATCTTGGAGGCTGCAAAATCCTATTTACAATAAATGAAATTAGTAACAAAATTACAACAAGGTATTTTGCAGCAGAAAACTAAAGACTACAAGCTGGGAAATGATGAAACTCTCATGTACAGAGGTAGAATTTATGTACCAAATTCTCAGGAATTGAAAAATATGATATTCAGAGAGATGCATAATTTACCTTATGCGGGGCACCCTTGGTATCATAAAAATATTCCACATGTCAAAAGCCAATATTATTGGCCAGGCATGGGGAAGGAAGTTGCTGAGTATATAATTGGAAAATGTTTGGAGTGTCAAAAGGTCAAGTCTGAGCATAGACACCCAACTAGTTTGTTGCAGCCATTACCCATTCTTGAGTGGAAATGGGAAGTGGTAATAATGTATTTCATCACCAAACTACCCAGAATAAAAAAAACAACATGATTCTATCATGGTAGTGGTGGACAAACTTACCAAAGCTGCCCATTTTATTTCAGTAAATCTCAATCACAAGGAAACCAACATTGTTGATATTTATATGAGAGAAATTGCTCGAATACATGGTATACTAATGACAATTGTGTTTGACAGAGATCCAAAATTTACATCAAATTTATGGAAAGGATTATTTAAAGGATTTGGAAGAAATTTGAATTTTAGCACAACTTATCATCCAGAATATGATGGACAAATAGAGAAGGTGAATCAAGTGATTGCAGATATGTTGAGGATGTATGAGATGGATAAACCATCAAAATGGTAAGAATACCTAAATTTGGTAGAGTTTTCTTATAACAATGGGTACCAAGAACCTCTAAATATGAACCCATTTGAGGCACTTTATGGAAGAATATGAAACACACATGTAAGTTGGGACAACCCAATAGATAGAGCAGTGGTTGGGCCAGATTTACTTAGGGAAATGGAAGATCAATGTTGAGGAAAAGATATGAAATAATCTTACTCAAGAATTTTTAGATCTTGCTTTGATAAGGAAATATAGACGGGAATACCACCCTATGTTTATAGCCTCAAAATTTGTTTTCTGATGCACAAGTATTAGTTACAAGGGCTTAGGATGATTTTTTTATAAATAAAAGATTGTTGTAAAATTCAACAATTTTATATAATTTTCTGAATATAACAGATGCAAAAGTAAATATGGAGACAAAATAAAAAATACCAATTCACATATTCACACAGACGAGACATAATAAAAGTCACTTATTTCACTCCAAGAAATCAAAAGAATCGTTCTCTTTACAAAAATTCCTGAGGGAGTTTGGACCAAATTCAAACTTAGATGTCCTAGATGAAAACCATACACAAGGACTTCTGACAAAAAGTAAAAAACTAAACTTTAAAAGATGGACCCACTTGCAACAGATTGCTTCCCACTCAACTCTACACAATATCCTTTATCAGTCATGAAATTTAGTTCATAAACATACAAGTCTACACAAACTATTAAAGATAGATCAACACCTTTGAAAAACATGTGTCTGAATGATGTAATTCAACTTTGAATCTTGTTGTATACAATAGGACCCTACTTTCATAAAAAAGAATTAGATTTTAATGAATTGAAGAATTAATGAAAACTGAACTATTTCAATGAAACTCAAGAGAAAACCTTAGTATGCTTTCTCCTTCTATTATCCCTTTGTTATTCCTTCTTTTTTTTCCTTTAAGCAATCAAAATTAGTTGAAGTAGTTCAACTGCTTTTAGTTAAGTTAACTAAAACTCAACTAAATTTTAGTTTAGTGGAAGAATTAATATAATAATAATAAGGGTATTTAATAAATAATAACTAGTAGGTGGGACCCCTTGTGACTCCCTTTAGTTTCTTAACAAAAATAAACATAACTAGTCAATCAATCAAACACATCCCTCCTTGTGTCTCCCATCATCATTCTCATAATTTGAAAATTAAATATCCATGATATTTTAAACCTGTTGGCATAGGGGCAGACCCAGGGTTCAACGCTTCAACAATGCACCAGCAAAACCCTAACTATCGACCCTTTCAGCAACACCTGTGAAGCAGATGAAGTCTCAACTGTGGTATAGGCAGGGGTGGTTGTAGGAATCTGGTGTTTGCAACCTTAGATGGGACACAGATCTGTGATTACAATACTCTAACAAAGAACTTAGCAATTATCCTTCATTAGTATCTAGCATGTATCTACTTCGCAAACAAAACCCTAATTACATAGCAACACAATACTCAACAAGATCTAACACATTTAAGAACCTAGCATGGAGGGATAGATCAAATCTAACATTCATTCATATCACTAAGCACTAAGCTATCATATCATGTCCATCTAAGCATACATTACTATACTAATAATTAACCATATGAACAATAAAACAATCAAAATGCACAAAGAAACCATAACACAGGATATACGTGGTTCACCCCCAGCCTGGGGCTATGTCCACCAACTCTTATTCTCTTTATTATCTTGAGTCAATCATCTACATGCACAGAGGCACAAGATCCTACTCCGCATAGGATAGGATATCTGCGCACACTCAGCCAGATCCTCCTTCCCCGAGCTGGGTTACAACACAAATCCTTTACACAATCTCTTACAGTCACTTGCACTAAGCCTTGGAAGTATTCTCAAAGCATGAATATATCATTTACAATTATTACTCTCACTTAGAACATCATCACATAGATGCCTATATCATCCTCCTCTTACATCACCTAGACATCTATTTATACATTACAAAATGGGCCTAAACATGGGTAAACCCATGGGCCGACATCCCTATACCTGTTACATAAGCCCAAAACCAAAAAATCCATAAAAAGGGGCCAATATTCCATGATCTCTACTTCGACTTACACTTTGCCTTCGATAGCCTGTCGAAGTCCCAAAACTTGGTCAAGGGCCAACAGGCCACCAACACTCACCTGTGACTCTTCTTGAGTAACTCTAATCTGGGTAGCTTTGCTTCAAAACCCTCAAGCCTGGCTCGAGCTTCTTCGACATATTGTTGTGCCAAGGCCTCCTTCTCAGTGAACTCCTGAAGAATTGCCTCGTTCACCAGTCCTTTCAATCATTTATCAACTATAGTGACTACATGCTCTAGTTCTGCTCCTCTTCCTTCAATCTCCTCAAACAGTTGACATGTTGCATCCTGGATTGGCTGGAGCCTCTGAGTCACTTCCATGATTTTTATCTATATGGCGTGGACTTACTATTGAATAGTGCGTTGTTCCTGGGATATTTTCATTCTTTCAACTGTAGACAAGAGCTTCAACTATGCCTGTACCATTGTTTCTTTCTTCTTTGCCTCCTAGAGTTGGGACTCTAGTGTCTTTAGTTTAGGATCCTCAGTAAGTCGTTCATAAGTCGGTGCACTATGATCATTGATTTATTTACATTCCATGGTGAAGGTCTTGATTCTCTCAACTGCACTTCGAGTAGTTGCTTCTCTTTGATCCTGCACATCCTGCGGAGTGTTTGGCACTGACAGTAGCTCTAGATCTGTTATTCTCTGTTGAATATGCTGAATGGATTCATCAAGCTTCACTACTTGATTTTATACTGGGTCTTCCTCCTTTTTATCTAAGCTTGTCATAGAGCAGAGTTCTCTGCTGACTGCTTCTTTTAATCCAACCTACTTGGTGAGAAATTGTTCCTTCTCTCACTGGATTTGTGCTTTCTCTTCTTCAAATTTTGACTGGAGGGAAGCCTTCTCCTACTATGAAATCCTGCGTTTCTCTATCACCGCTTATTTTTCTTGCTTCAGGGCCATCGTGGCCTGTTCATTTTCTTCTTGGGCACAACGAAGATGAGCTTCAGTCACATCGACTATTCTGTGGAGTTGGGAAGGCTTGTCTCCCAAATTTGGTTCTTTTGATGGCAGGGTCACAGTGGACACTGGGCAGATGGAGTGAAGGTCTTGTTGAACTCCTCTTAGCTCCGTCACAATTCTATCATACATGGCTTCTTGTCTGGCTTCATTGTTTTGAAAAATGTCATGTGAGGCATCTGATATAGCTGTGATGATGAAGTTGAAGTCATCGAGCATGAGAACAGTTTGCAACTTGGTCTTACTAGCTCTGGATTTCTTTCACGAGATAAGTTTCATGGGAGAAACCTTTCTTTTATTAGATGGATCAGTCTCATCAACGAGATCAACATTGGGTCAATGGTTATGCATCTAGCTAGCCACATATAGCTGCCATGGTAGCATGAAAACAAGATCTTAACGCACGCATTAACTTCCTAGTGCCTTTCCAAATTTAGTATATTTATCATGTTCAAGATAGTGGACTGAGCGAGGTTCATAGTACATGGTTAAGGGATTATCCTTGAGTTCTTCCCCTTCTTCCTAGTCAAGTACCTGTGAGGGGCGAGCATGTTGTGGTTCTTGGGATCCCCTAGGTTAAAGTTGTTGAATTTTAATGTCATGATCTTGTCTAGTTGGGTTCGAACTGCGCGTATCCCTTTTGGGAGGTATGAAGTAACCAAGGTGTAATTGAAGTCCCTTGGGACACTGTCACAACTCACTGTGCGAGCCAGGGGTGGGTTTTAGTTGATCAGGATAGATGAGATCAAATTCGCATTCACCAAGTCATCTCGATGCTTGGTTCTTTTCTCGACTATAGCTCGGGATGGTCCATATCCGCGAGTAGTCAATGGAGAGGCTTGCACTCCTCTCGTCGATGAAGCTTGAATCCCTGTGGACATTACATTTTCATCCATTAGATCGATTAAGACTTCTTCTATAGACTTTTCAACTGTGTTGAGTTCTTCCAACATACATGCTCGATATTGGATACTCAGGTCGATGAACAACGGTTCAATATAATAAAATAGGTGGCGGAGTCTTAATAAATACAACACGGAAACAATGAGTTCTCTCATTGGCGCAGATACAATTTTCAAAAGTATTCTCGGTAAAACATTCGATGGAATAAGTAGACAACGGTGTAATGGATCTCTCCAATGGGTGAGAATCCTTCATCAATGTAGTTATGTTCGTTACGACGCAGTCCCAACGACTCGATGGCAATATTTCTGGTCATAACCATTGTTCTAACCATTCGGGGCATCAGTCTAATGGTCATAATGCTTCCAACGGTCATATCACTCCACCATGGCGAAGTGCCACTTGGAGTTGTTCTGATATTCTGACGAAGTTCCAGTTTTTCAAACCTACCTTCTCCAAAGTCTCCTCCGGAACCGCCTGCAACTGTTCTATATTTTCTCTCTTATTCCTAAGTTTTCTAGCTTTCTTCCCTGTGATCTGCATCTTGGTATTCCTATCTCCATTCTGATTCTTATCTGTACTCAACATAGTAACTTCACACTAATGATATTCTGTCATAGGGTTCAAGGGTAATACTTCTTTTCTATCTGGGGTTGGTTCTCTACTTTTTTGTATGGATAGGTCCTTCAAGTCTTCCTATGTTTTTTAATCTTCGACAACCCGGTCTCTGGTCCTAAGTTGCTTCAACTTGTGCTCCTGTTCTTCTATCAAGTGCACTATTCTCTTAGTCATGAAATCTTTTAATTCTTTCTTTTTATGTTCTAGGGCCTCTTCTTCTTTTCTCTGGATCTGATCTCTCTCAATCCAGGGTTTTCCTAATAACATAGAAAATGGGGCATTGTCCTCAACAAATTCAACAACCTCAAATTCTTCCTCTTTCGAAGTTCCATGAGCACACATAGAGGGTTGGGTAAGTCTTCCACATAGGGTTATCAGTTTTCCTCTAAAGAATCATATTCCTCCTAATGAAGGAACCATAACAGGCCTTCCCAAAATTTGCCAAGTACTTTTTGTCATGACATTCACCTGTGTTTCCTCATCCAGAACACAGTCTATGTCGAAGTCTCCTATTCTTGCTTCTATAATTTCTTTTTCTTTGAATATCTCTGATAAGTTGATATCTCTGTAATTTTTCAGGGTTTCTTTCATTCGTAGTAATACAGTCTTTGATTCTTCCTGGGGTTCTACCATCGTCTTATTTTCTTGGCCTTCCTCAAGGTTTTCTGGTCTCATATTCATTCTTTCAACCTTAGCAATCATTCTAGGGAAATACAAAACTTCATGGTCCATAGCTTTACAACAAAAACAACTAGGTCTTCTATCAGGGAAATCCTTAGCAAGATGGTCTGGTCTTCTACAACTATAACAAAGAGTTAACCCTCGCTTTCTCTTAAATGATCCCCAACTTTTTTTGTACTGCGTACTAGGGTCGTAGTAATTAACCTACAAAACATTCTTCCTAGGATGTTGCATTCATTTGTTAGTGAAAACATTCTTTCTATGCATAGGAATAACATATCTTTCATTATTTCTATCAGATCTACTCATATCAAATATTCTTTCTTCTAACTGTGCCCTAGTTTTCAGACTAGGACAAAATTTCTCAAATATACCTAGATCCATACTTTTGAAAAAAAATTTTTTTTTACTTATCTTACCTTCCTCAGAGCACAAAGCTTTCAAATATTAAAAATTTTCATTGTTCTTACCTCTTTCAGAGCACAAAGAGTTCATATCTGACCTCTTTTCTTCGGATCTGCTTCTTTTCTTAGCATAGAGCTTCGCAAGTCAAGCAACAGATCTACACACAAATATTTCTTTCTTTTCCTTAGTTCCCAACAATCACAGTTTCAGGTCCTGGCAACAGAACCATTTGTTGGCACAAGGGAAAACCCAGGGTTCAATTCTTCAACAACATACCAACAAAACCTGAACTACCGATTGTTTCAGAAACACCTGTGAAGCAGATCAAGTCTCACCCGAGGTAGAGGTAGGGGTGGTTGCAGGACTCCAGTGTCTACAACCTTAGCTGGGACACAAATCTATGATTACAATACTATAACAAAGCAATTAGCAAGTATCCTTCATTAGTATCTATCCTATATTTACTCTGCAGACAAAACCCTAATTACAGAGTAATGTGGTACTCAACAAGATCTAACACATTTAAGCACCTATCATGGAGGGATAGATCAGATCTAACATTCATTCATATCACTAAGAACTAATATATCATATCGTGTCCATCTAAGCATACATTAATATACTAAGCATTAACCATATGAACAATAAAACAATCACAATGCACAAAGCAACCATAACACATGATATACGTGGTTCACCCCCAGCCTGGGGCTACGTCCACCAACTCTTCTTCTCTTTATTATGTTGATTCAATCATCTACATGCACAGAGCCACAAGATCCTACTATGCATAGGACATGAGATCTGCGTGCACTCAGCTAGATCCTCCTTCCCTGAGCTAGGTTACAACAAAAATACTTTACACAATCTCATACAGTCACTTGCACTTAGCCTTGCAAGTATTCTCACAGTGTGCACAGAGCATTTATAATTATTACTCCCACTTAGCACATCATTACACAGATGCCTATATCGTCCTCCTCTTACATCGCCTAGACATCTATTTATACATTACAAAATGAGCCTAAACATGGGTAAACCCATGGGCCGACATCCCCATACCCGTTACGTAAGCCCAAAACCCAAAAATCCCTAAAAAGGGGCCGAGATTTCATGATCTCTGCTTCGAATTGCACTTCACCTTCAACAGCCTGTCAAACTCCAAAAATAGGTCAAACCTGACCAAGGATCTCCAAAACTTGGTCAAGGGCCAACAAAACCATATCCAACATATAATATCCAAAATATCCAAAAATAGTATGTTGTCCAAAACTTCAATAGTCAACTGTTCTCAACAACCAATAATGAAATATACTCAAAAAACCATATTTTCCACTTTGGGAGGCAATTTTCCCTTTGTTGTTGTTGTCTCCCTTTGAATTTTATGAATTAGACTTAGGCTGTGTGGAACCTTTAGGCTTGATCTCACTGATAAAATGAGAATAGTCATCTCTCAAGTACATGCGGTATGAAACAGATTTGGCTGAGTCACTTGAGGGAGAGGAGGGGGCAACAAAAATGTTTCCTTTATCATGCGTGTGGTGGGATTCTATTTTGAGTCTCTTTCTTGTGCGGGAATATTGTATAGGTGAGTGTGTAGGGAAAATTTGGACATTTGGGTTAATCGGTGGAGGAGGAGAAGGTAGAGACAAATTGGGCCAGCCACGATGTTGGGGGACTGTTGGGTGAACAATCTCCTACCATCTGTCATTCTCATGAACTTCTGGTTGAAATGAAACATGAGAGGGGATAGGGATACTAGGGACATGTTAGGGTTGGAAGGTAGGCCTTTCTGGCCTAGTTTGGACTACCCCTTGTCCAATCCAATTGAAAAATATAGCTTGGAAGAGCTAGTTTAACTCTTCTAGATCTGCATCAAAATGTATCAAGAATCTAGGCCTTCTAGGGCCTCTTTTCCAATTCCCTCTTCCAAAGTTATTTCGGCCATGGCTTCCTCTACTAAATAATATCATCATGTATGCAGCGTTCATTAACAACTAGCTTCTTAAACAAAACATACATGACATCTCTTTTAATATGAAACAGAGTTTGTCTGTAACAACCCTGCTTAAATAAATGTATAGGATTATTAATTATAATTAAATTGATAATCTGATTGTCCTAAGATGTTAGATAAACAATAATTATTTTTTATATAATATTAACTAATTAATTATCACTAATTATTTGTTCATAACTGTCAATGGTTAATTAATTATTAATCGACTCTTTAATTATGTGAGTAAAGAATTAATGGGGTTAATAATTTAATTTATTAATACTTACGTATACGGGAGGGGATAGGACATTAAATGTAAAGATAAGATAAGATAAGATAATAAATACAAGGGGATAAGATAATAAATAAATGGATAAGGAAATTAATGAAGGGAGGAGTCGGTGAAGGGGGATATGACGGGGGACAACCTTACGGTGGGGGGGCATTCTTTTGGGAGGAGGATTTTTTTGATTTTGGAGGAGGAAGCATTTTGGAGGGGGATAAGAGCACTGGTTTCTGGGCATGATTTTTCTAGTTCTATGGGAGAGTTTTTCAGACTGTGAGTATCTTTGTAGGGGGCAGTGGGTTGCTCATGGTTTTGGGCATGGGGACCAGGATTCCTTTCGGTTTCCTGGAGCTAGGGAGCCGGACAGGCTGCTCCTAGCTGGCTGGGTGGATAGTCGGTTTGGGCAGTGTTGGTCAGTGCATCAGGCTAGGAAAGATAGCAGCAAGGCAGCAGGGAAGGGACAACCATATCGACGGGAATTAGCATAAGAAACAGGTATTTTATTGTGATTTGTTGAGTTATTTCCATGCTGTAGATAGATTTTAACTTATGCAGAATATTTATGCTTTTGATGTGAATGAATAATTTACGTAAGGAAATTATATGTTAATTGAATTAAAATTTTGTATTTAATTAAGCTGGGTCTCTACATATGGTATCAGAGCTTTTGTTTGAAATCTGGGCCTAAGGCCCAAAACTCCAAGCTCTAACTCCAGCTACGCCTAACCTGCAAACCAAACACAAAAATTTTAACACAAATATAAAAATAAATGCAATACTAATTGAAAATGTAAAAACAAAATTTACCAAGCAACTAGGGTTGTTACAATAGGGCTGTTACAATTATTTTTGCATCTGATCTCTTTGCAACTTCTGGCGAAACCCTCCTAGAAGACTTAAAAAAAATAAAAAAAAATAGGAAGTAGATTCTATGGTTTTCTACTCTTTCTTTGAAACTGGCAAAAGCACATTAAGATCAATTCGCTGAAACTTGTTCAGATTTAACTTCCAACCCATAAATATGAAGAAATCAAGCTTAATCTAAGGGTAAATTTGTGGCAATTATTTCTAAATTTTAACCTTGAACCAAGAAGAAAACGAAACGAATTCCAAGATAAATATCCACACCAAATTTCTATAATAATTTCAATATTATAACCTTAAACAAGAAAATATAGGAGAAGAAATTCCAAGAGAGTTTTCCCCAATCATTTTAGCAATAAACCCCCCCAAAAAAAAAATATGGGATAAGGAATTCCAAGCTATATCGGGGCGGGAAGAAGCTCAACTCCAGTTTTGGTTCAGAAGAGAGGGGAAAAGAGAACCTTCCATGGTTGTTAGCGGCAGTCTAAGGTTACATTTGAATAGCAGTTTAGTGGAATCCTTATTATCATCCGCTAGTGGGAAAAGAAAAGAGTTCAACCTTCCTTGCGCATGGTTTGACTGGCATTAATTGGAGTAAGAAGGCAGAGAGTTTGGCAAGAGAGCTTTAAAAAAAAAATCGCAAAGGAGACTAGGAAAAATATTTCATAAATGATGAAATCGGGATGCTATGATTGTGGGCTGGCACAACCCCCCAGCACTAGAGGCAAGGTTGCAGTTGGTGCAGACTTCCAAGCCATGGTGAGAAAGTGAATGCGTACCATGAAGGGAGTTACATTTCATACGAGCCATGATCTTTGCCAGCCCAAAATCAAAATACAATAAGAAGAAAATATTAGTCCTGATTGGCAATTTAAAAAAAATATAAAAATAATATATTTTGTTGGAGAAACCATAGGAGCAAGAAGGTTATTGCTACAGTCATCCTTATCCTATTCACAAGGCAACAATGAAATTCAAGAAAATATTTGCCAGTGCAAAAAAATGATAAAATTATTCACTAAATCTTCCCTGCGTGAATATTACAGTACCTCTGCTTCTCAGTCTCATCTATATGCATGAGATTTTGTGAATTTATGAGACACTAGGGTAATCTAAGCCCTGTCATATAACACACTGTGGCCATAGCAATGTCCATATTAAATCTATTTAAAAACAGAAGTGTTACCAGGATCAAACAGGAGCTTGAACTTGATACCTAAAACAGAACAACAGAGAAAAGAAGAACATAAAGAAACACTAAATATCTGTTATATAGTTGATTTGATGTTTATTACAAGGCGAACACCCGTATATATAATACACTGGAAGGAGCCCAGCATTAAAGACGGGTGGTTGGCAGTTCACTTGCCAAGCAACAGTAAGTCAATTCTGCACAATAACTGACCACTGACCTAAGTAAACTTAACTACATTGTGTATGTACACTAACACTTAGCGAGAACGTGAACAACACAGGATGGGAGTCACACAGAATTCTCTTCATTGGGATTGCCTTTCCTTGGGAAGATTCCTCAAAAGGAATGAGAGTCAAGGACATCAACTACATCGGATAAACGCATCGGAGAATCCATGGAAACTCTTGCTCTCTCCTAGGTATCAGACTACAACTGAACTAATAAAGGCTTTAGAGAGGCACCCCGCTTATCTTTTTTCTTACAATGTTTTCAAATTCATGCATTCAAAGACAGCCTAAAAAAGGGAATGCGCTTCGAGGGTGGTCGTAGATGCACAAAGAGATGATATCATTGTTTGATGCTAAGAAGAATACATATAAAAGGATGCACACTCAATACACTACAGAGAGACAGAAAAGTCTGATTGAAGAAAGAGCGCTATTAGATAAAGAAGAACGATAACAAGAACAAACAGACGTAACTAACCATGCATTAGAAGATAAAACTAAGAAAGACAAAAACATACCTAAGAGAGACGAGAAGATACCTCCTTGAAAGACGAGGCCTTGAAAGACATGGAAAATTGATTGAATGGATAACTGACGAAAGAACTAATGTAGAAGGCTTACCAAGGGAGATGCTTTTAGTCTTTGAGTCACATAAGGATGCTCTATAATAATTATTTCCTGGAGGCAAATTCGCAATAAGGGCTTGGCTCTGAACCAGCGAACGGAATACGGGCGAGTCCTCTTACACATGTAGGGTTAGGATCCAACAGGAATAATCTTAAAATACAGCATTATCCCAGAAAAAAAATAGTAAGTTGAATTCCAAACCAAATTTCCACGCGAATTTGCCATAATAATCTCAAAATTTCGGAAAGCAACAGTAACAGCCAGACGCTCTAGCCAACCGAGTTACTCTAGCCACGCAACAATACATGAGTCATGCATGAAAACACAATGCATTCCACATGCCAATTCCCAAGCGCCAGAGCCCAGCACAAGTGGGTATCCTACACTCACTTCATCCAGCCACGCAACATATAATAAAAAAAATATAAAAATAAAAAACCAAACGCAGTCGTAGACAGATATATATATAAAAGAAAAGAAAAAAAAGTCGCGTGCCAGGTTAACCCGCGCACAAATCCTAGCGCCAAGCCACATGGAGGAGGAGCTCACAGGGGGGCTTATGCGTTCCATAGCACTCAATTATTTATATATATAAAAAAAAAATCTTAACATATAAACCATATGATAACAAATCGTGCGCATATATGTGTAGGAAGGGAAGCCCGCAGGTTTGACCCCGGGACTCCCGCACCCATAGAAACTACAATTACAAATGCACCACTGCCAAGCAACTACATCAACCAAGCCAACGCCAAACTCATTTATCAGTATTATTGTTGTTCGCGACGAAGGAATGGAAGGCCGAATCAAGCTGCCAGTTACAACTTTCCAGGAAGAAGGCAGC
This sequence comes from Picea sitchensis, assembly GCA_010110895.2. Taxonomy (NCBI): domain Eukaryota; kingdom Viridiplantae; phylum Streptophyta; class Pinopsida; order Pinales; family Pinaceae; genus Picea; species Picea sitchensis. The sequence goes on from SNQJ01S0012137.1 coordinate 117,698, forward strand.
TTCCTCTGGCGTGCTCGCTGTTACATTAGTAAACCGTTTTCGTCTCTTCATGCCCATGGGAAAAGACCGGTCGACTCGCAGCCCTTGTTTACTCCATGGCTGGCGAAGTCGTTAAACCCTTAGCAGCACGACATTCTGGATCTGCTCAAGAAATTTCAGAGACCGCCGCGTTTTGTCCCTGGAGGTGAAATTTCGCCAAATCGTGGTGTACTTGAAGGGTTTGGGGATAGTTTAGGGTTATGGATAGAGATTCGGAGGGATGCGTGTAAGGTTTAGGATTAAATAAGGCAAGGAGGAAGCGAGGGTGGGGAACGTGGGCCTCATGCACCCACGATGCTCTATTTTTGTTTTAAAAAAAAATTATATAGATATATTATTTAAAAATAAAAATAAAAAAAATTATGAATTATGTTTTAATCTTATTTTAAATAATTTTTTTTATTTTATTTATTTTAAATTTAAACGGTTAAATTTAGGTTTAAGTTTTTAATTATAAAAAAAAAAAAATATAAAAGAAAAATTATATATATCAAGGGTATAATATAAAAAAAATTATAAGGGTATAATGCGAATGTTAAAAATTATGTTTAATATGTTATTTGAGGGCTTTAAACTTTGAACTATTTGTTGTTCAAATGTTAAGAAGGAAATGTGCAGGATTTTATTAGGAAACTAATTCTTAATGAACAGAGGAGACATTAAGTTCTTGAGTAAGAATCATAATATTACACTAGGGCTAGCTCCTAGATAGACAAATTTTAGGGGGAGGTATCTCTATAGGCATACAAATAATGAGATGGTTTGAACTATTGGTACCCCATGCATCGAGATCATAGATGAGGATTTAACTGTTCTTATGGAGAGTCGTGACAGTCCAGAGAAACCCTTTCCATCTATCACATAATACGCTTGGATATGAACGTTCCAACATGAGACTAGGAAATTTGGTGGTTTTGAGGTTTGGAAAGAGTTGCTTGTCTCAACAATGGTCACATGGAGTGAAGGGTTTCATTGCTTACCTCAAGTTCATTCGATATTTATATTCATAAATATCAGCTGAGCATTCCTTTGTGATGTGTATCCATTGCAGTTCACCACTGTCCTACATTTCCTAGTTCACTGCATATAGACATGGAATTGCACGTTGATATGTATTGAATATTTCTTGTAACTCTTCTTAGGGTGATATCATTTTGTGGGGTGATTCTTATTGCTTGGTGTGTCCCACTCATGGTTTTTTTTATATCGTCATTCTATATTTCCAATATTTGATATTTTGTATTACCAACCCCATAAAGGTGGAGGCAGTATAGTTGACTGCATAGTTATTAAGATTTTCCTCTTAACCTACACCTATGATCTATGTCTTTCTTAACAACCTTTTTAACCCCAAAATGGTCATTTCTATACATAATATAGCGACATACATTTAATAAGAGTGATGGTGTGGTATGAGGGTCATGAACAGAGGTTTGAATCTGGAAGGCGCTAGGGTATGTACACCTCTGTAGACTTGGTATTCAAATTGATGCATGGTGTGTCACGTCACATGAATGAAGAGAGCCCTAAATATTGAATTGTATCACCACCACCAACACATATGAACTTTTTTTTTATTGAGTGTATTTCTTGGCATTACTTTGTGCTCATGTTTATGAGTGAGTTATGAAGATCACATGCACACACGTTATAACTTATAACTAACTTTGTTCTTGTCTTCCCAAATAGTGTTACTTGGGTAGAAAAAATTATGTTCAACATTTGTCCCCATTTTCAGGTTTGGAATTATTAACCTGATAGGTGACAATAGTGAGGTCGTTTGAACAAAGTACCACACAGGAGAGTGACTTGCAATGTATAAGAGAGTGAGGTGTGGAAGTGGTGAATGAAAATAAGGGAGTAATGTACATAGTGATGGTTATGATGAATAGATGATGACCTTGGGACTAGAGAACTCCAACCAAGGCTTAGTGCATGTCAGTGGGAAGTTATTGTAGCAGAAAAAAAAAACTACAAAGAGCAATACGTATCTGTTTGTATAGAGACAACATCCTCAGAGAACATGTTGATTTTCTTATTACTTATCTATAAATGAGAGAACAAGTTATGTTCCAAGAATAGTTTCCCAACCAAAGAAGAAAGGAGAGCATAGATGTTTTGCATGTCTTGCAACAAGAACATTATCACAAGAGCACAGAGAGGCACTGAAAAATTATTTGTCTAGTCGTAGTGATGAGTGACTAAGAGGACTGGTATTAAAATTATTGAATGTCAGTGAGGTTAGTTCGGGAGAGACAATGGGTGGAAATAAAGTAATACCCCACTCTTATATGCATAGTTGTACATGTTTCTAGAATTGAGGAATGATGGGGCGCACCGGTAATTTTTGTAAAAAAAGAAGGACAGATCCTTACGACTGTGTATAGACTATAGGGACTTGAACCATGCTACAGTGAAAAATAGGTACCCAATGCCGTGAATAGATGACCTTTTCGATCAGATGAAAGGAGTAGCCATATTCTCAAAGATTGATTTGCGATCAGGGTATCATCAGTTAAGGATTAAGGAAGGTGATATCCCAAAAACTGCCTTTCGAACTCGGTTTGGACATTACGAGTTTGTTGTAGTACCTTTCGGATTGACCAATGCACCAGTAGTA
>SNQJ01S0012137.1:120366-142266 GCA_010110895.2 Picea sitchensis
CTGAAAGTTTGGAGGCACTATCTTGTGGGGTGAAACTTTGAACTTAAAATAGACCATCAAAGTTTAAAACATCTCTTCACTCAAAGAGATCTGAATGCCAGGCAAAGGCGATGGAGTAATTTTTTTGAGTGAGTACGGTTTTGGGTATTTTGTACATCAAGGGAAAGGAAAATATGGTCGCAGATGGCTTGAGTAGGAGACCATGTATCTTCTCCTTGGTACCCTTAAAGGTCAATCTGAGGGAACGAATGTTGACACAACTCCAAGGAGACAGTTGTTATTTAAAGGTTACTTCAAACCTCCAGAGCGGGAGGTAGTTAGATCCAAAGTATGAAGGACATAGTCTGGAAACAGACGGACTGTTGAGATATCGAGGAAGGATGTACATCCATGAGAATGGGGATATTCAAAGCATCATACTGAAGGAAGCCCACAGAGAACTTTATTGTGCGCATCTGGGTGTGAAGAAGATGTACGCAGATATAAGGAAACTCTTCTTCTAGGTAGGCATGAAGCATGATGTAGTCCATTTCATCACCAAGTGCCTAGAATGTCAACAAGTGAAAACCAACCACCATCACCCGACAAGCCTCCTACAACCACATGATGTTCCTATGTCCAAGTGGGAAGTCGTCTCTATGGATTTTGTTGTGGGGTTTCCGCTCACATCTCATAAACACAATGCCATTCTTGTGATAGTGGATAAGTTAACCAAGAGTGCTCATTTTATTCCAGTTAGAGACACTTACAATGTCACTGATGTGGCACGTGTGTTTGTAAGCGAGGTAATCCATTTGCACGGGATACCTAAGAAGATCATTTCAGATAGGGACTCCGGATTCACTTCTAGGTTTTGGACAATTGGGGACTCAATTGAACTTAAGCACAACTTATCATCTTGAAACAGATGGGCAAACGGAGAGAGTAAATAAAGTCATGGAAGACATGCTTGGGATGTATGTGATGGATAATCAAACCTGGTGGGAGAAGTACTTACCTTTGGTAGAGTTGCCTACAATAACAATTTTCATAGTTCCATCGGAATGCCACCCTATGAAGCTTTGTATGGGAGGCCATGCAGAACGCCATTGAGTTAGAATAGACTAGAAGACCGAGTAACAGCTGGTCCAGAATTGATTCAGGAGATGGAAGAACAAGTGATTCAGATCAGGCAGAGACTAAAGGAAGCACGGGATAGGCAGAAAAAGTTATGCGGATGCACACCGGACCGACCGAAGTTATGAAGTGGGAGACCAGGTTTTCATTCATATCAATCCTAATGAGAATACCATACGGTTCGGGAAGGGGACAAAGTTTTCACTTCGATTTATAGGACCATTCAGAATCCAAGAGAAAATTTGACCCGTTGTCTATCATCTCGTACTACCACCCCACTTGCATAAAACTCATAATGTATTTCATATATCTGTTTTACATCATTATGTTGCTGATGAATCACATAAACTAAATTGGAAGGAATTGCAAGTATCGGATGTGGGAACCCTCATGGTAGAACCATTATGCATATTGGACCGTAGATTCTGACAACTCAGGAATCTTCTGGTAGGCCAAGTTAAGGTCCAGTTGTGCAAGTATAGACCAGGAGCTGCTACTTGGGAAGATGCCGAGACACTACAACGAGACTGTCCCTCACTTTTGACCACCTCGAGAATATATTTCTCAAAGGTAGGGTGTATGTGACACCACCTTTTGACTTAGACAGCCAGGATTACTTGAGACCTAGATACTTTATTTTCTAGTCACAGTGAAACTATTAAATGATACACTTAAACTTTAAAATGTATGAAATTTTATGAATGTTTAAATGTTATTGATGATGATGTATGTAATGTGATCTACTATGAGAATGTAAATTGTATGAATGATTAAATGATATTCATGATGATGTATATGATGCGACATATTGTGAGAATGTGAATTTTATGAAGGATAAATGCTATTAGAATGATGTTGGATATGATGCAATCTATTTTGGTAAATGATAATCTTATGAATGGGTGTCGAAATTGAATTATGGGATATTATGAGATCTATTTATAACTAGAAAACTTTGATGTTAATTTATCAGTACAGGGATACCAAATTGAAATGATGATAGTATGCAATTACATGATGATAATGCATAGAAATGTATGATTTTGTGTTACAGACTAATCTGCAGGTTAATGGCTATGAAATAGCCAAGGGATAAAGATGATGAATGTGGATATCATGACCACTAGCCAAGAAACATTATGGTTTGAATATTTTATGTGAAATTATATTGGTTTGGATGCATTGCTATGATATGTGGACCAGTGCAGGATTTCATGTGAAGAGACTACCCAAAACCGAATAAACGATGACAAAACCCCCAGCAACACGGTGCCACTGTGTATTCCATTATAGGGTGTGGACTCTAGTCCTATTAGGAGGGGTGGAGGCATTTCCCACCATGTATCCTCCATTGTAGGTTGTGGACCCTAGTTATGATTAGGAGGGGTGGAGGCATTTCCCACCATGTATCCTCCGCAACCTGAAGTCATGGGAGGACAGTGTTAGTTCACGCTCCCCAAGACATGTGATGATGACTATCAGATGCCTTCTAGGGAAGTTTGGTCGAGATAGTGACACTTCCACTTACGGGTTCTATTTGGAGTTAGGTCGATATAGTTGACGCTCCAAGATAGTCTAGCAGAGGAAGGATAGGAATGGAGATGGAAGTAGGTTAGGGAGGAAGGATGAGTAGTAATAGTTGAGAAGGTATGGAGATCTGTCTAGTGGTGGAATTTAATGTTTTCCCTTCAAAAAAACAAAAAAAAGAGAAATGTGTATATATGAATATTCATTATTACATAACTAAACCACGGTGGTTTAAAATAAAATTGTTGAACCGGATAATAGTAATTAAAGGATTTCTCAAACAATTGATTGGTTTGTTGTCTTTTATAAAGACTAGTCTTGCTGACTGGATTGGATGCATACATAAATTACTAAAGGATGGTAGTTTTGATTATTAGTACATGCATGAGACTTGTATGTACTAGCTACACATACGTTTCTTGTACATATACACTAGTATGTATGATTTTTCTTGACTTACTTACTGACAGTATCGGTTAATTGTTATGAATGTGTGAACCATGTTTCTTTTCCTTTGTACCAGAAGGGTGGGTGTATGTAACGACCCTGCTTAAATAAATGTATAGGATTATTAATTATAATTAAATTGATAATCTGATTGTCCTAAGATGTTAGCTAAACAATAATTATTTTTTATATAATATTAACTAATTAATTATCACTAATTATTTGTTCATAACTGTTAATGGTTAATTAATTATTAATCGACTCTTTAATTATGTGAGTAAAGAATTAATGGGTTAATAATTTAATTTATTAATAATTACGTATACGGGAGGGGATAGGACATTAAATGTAAAGATAAGATAAGATAAGATAATAAATACAAGGGGATAAGATAATAAATAAATGGAGAAGGAAATTAATGAAGGGAGGAGTCGGTGAAGGGGGATATGACGGGGGAGAGCCTTACGGTGGGGGGGGCATTCTTTTGGGAGGAGGATTTTTTTGATTTTGGAGGAGGAAGCATTTTGGAGGGGGATGAGAGCACTGGTTTCTGGGCATGATTTTTCTGGTTCTGTGGGAGAGTTTTTCAGACTGTGAGTATCTTTGCAGGGGGCACCAGGTTGCTCGAGGTTTTGGGCACGGGGGCTATGATTCCTTTCGGTTTCCTGGAGCTAGGGAGCCCGACATACTGCTCCTAGCTGGCTGGGTGGATAGTCAGTTTGGGCAGTGTTGGTCAGTGCATCAGGCTAGGCAAGACAACAACAAGGTAGCAGGGAAGGGACAGCCATATCGGCGGGAATTAGCATCAGAAACAGGTATTTTATTATGATTTGTTGAGTTATTTTCATGTTGTAGATAGATTTTAACTTATGCAGAATATTTATGCTTTTGATGTGAATGAATAATTTACGTAAGGAAATTATATGTTAATTGAATTAAAATTTTGTATTTAATTAAGCTAGGTCTCTACATTGTCTCAACAATCACATTAGACCCATGCAATCCAATCCATAAAATTCATTTAATACTTGTCAATAAGTAGGGGGTGAATAAGGGTTATGGGATATTTGAGGGGGTTGTATTGAGCAGAAAAGTGATAAAATGAAAGAGAGTAAGAACATGATTACTGCTCAAGAAATCATTAAACTATCAACTGTGTAACAATAACAAAATCATATCAACTGTGACCCATCTCTGTGTCATCTTTTAATTGTTGTAATACAAAGTTTCCATTTAATTTTAATTTAATTTTAAGAACAAGGCGTGCAAAGTGAATCTGGTAATGTGAGGGGATTCATAATGTGCAGAAAAGTGAGAGAATGACAGGGAAATTAATGGATATTTTTTATAAAACAAATTAAATATTCAATAATAATAACTCTGTATTTAAATCAATCCAAAAAGCACCAAAATTCACTATTTCTCAATTGTGTACCAACTATTTCTTGTAACAATAATTAAATTTCCCATAATTTCTCAATTCATAACAGTATTTTCAATCATAAACTATAATAACCTTTCCATTCTAGAGTCATGTTTAACAAAGCATTGTTCCTTTCTTTCTTCTTTTAAAAATAATAAAAAAAATGCTCAAAAATATGCTCAATAATCCATAATGCATTACGATAATAATGAACATCCATTGTCTATAAATTTACAATCGGGCCCAATTAAAATATACATAGGTCTCTTTTTAAAATGTGAACATACTTCAGAGCATGCATGATTATACACAACCTTCATCATATCAATCACAAAATCTTGAAATGAAACGACAGTCAACCAAAACATAAACCCTGAGCCTTATCTTTGTGGGTATAACTTCCTTTTAAAACCATTGGTAACCTATATGATGATCCAATAGAATATGAAGCGAACATAACCAACTACACACATGCATCATTTTTTAAAAACTAGCCATAACCCTGATCGGGCCTAGAAAAAACCACACAGGTGTCTCCATATGCATTCAAAACCACGCTGGTAAAAACCACAGTGAGTGAAACCATAATGAAAAGAAGACAACTCTTGACTATATGCAAGTGAATGTTTCCATTTCTATTTGTTCATCCAATCATAGAAGGATGAGACATAGACTCGACGATCGATCATTTTTTTTTTTTTCAAAGACCTCCATAACCACTTCACTAATAAACCAATACATGACAACCCAGAAGGTTCCCAAAGAAAGAAAAGACAGTTGGAATTTAAATTGGGCTCTGTTAAAATCAAATGCAGGGAGACAACAAGAGCATGTTCATATTTTAACAATAACATAAGGAGATGGAGGTATTCCAAGACTTATCAACCACAGGAAAAAATATGTTTCGAAAAAGACATAGAAGTGAGCCACACAGTCTTCTTATTACTCCCAGTATGGGAAAAAAAACCTATAGTTAACCATCGAGGTGAGAAAATACAAGTAGGGTAAAATAGACAATGCACACAGTGCATTTAACACTTGCAAAGGAGAGGTGAAGTTTAATTTAACAATGGAAATTATTAAAGAAAAACACAAAGATATAACATCTCTATCCAATACTTAAGAGCTTAACAACTTGACATCCACACCAGTGATGACACAAACATCATTTTGACATAACAGCGAGATACAAATTGTATCAACCCACAACCATACAAGCATATATTAATGTTAGGACCACCCAAGACTAGATATTGGGATACTTTGGTGAAAATACAATAAGAATGAGCCAACGACCATGACTCTGTGTTTGATGAAAAAACAAAACAACTGTTGGCAATCCCTCTGCAAATGGGTAAGGGTTAAAATCATGATTATGAGGGAATGATATAATTGACAGTAATACACAGAATGAAACCCTCCATCATCAACGCAGATCCATATGTACCACCATTCACTTATTATTCCACAGCGACCCATCATGATACTAAACTGACCGAGAAACCAGTCAATGCACAACTTAAAATACCCAATTATTTTTCTTGTAATCCCAAACATTTTATAGTCATCACAGAGAGATATAACACACATCTACATAGTCTAAATTCTCAAGAACACATAGAATCCAAGCATCACTGAGCCATCATTTGTTCATAAAATAGAGAATACCTCATTGATGGAGAGAAAAATAATCATACATGTGGAAAAATGATTAAATGGCGAGTTGGTCGAGACTTCTTTCTTCCAAGAGCCTGAAAATGTGGATCTTCAAAACCAACAGAGAGAAAAATGAAACAATGGAACAATGCTAGGGTGACAGTCGATAGGGGGAGTATGGAGTGATGTGTAGTAAATGCACGTCTCTTCCATCACCTAGCCTATTCAATTCAAAGTACGAGACAACGCAACATGCATTACATTCACCAATCAATTAAACCATGTATTCAATGCCAAACCACTATGAAATATGTGATGATATCCATTTCATAGTGCGCCACCCAATATCATTTACACATTAACCCTTTCCATAAATGCATGCCATAATACATATTGAAATGCTATCTACACCCCATTCAATCTAATGAAATTTTCATATCCCACTAACCAACAATAACATAATAGTTAGGACTAACACCAATATCCTTTAAATTTTCCATTCGAACTTGCATATAGTCCTTTATCATAGCTCAACATATAACTTCTTTCCCTTTAGGATTTTTTCATAAGTTTTTTTCTTGTTTTGATCATGCTACCATTAAAATATGTCTTGCATATATGTGGCTAGGTAATTGATCATAAGCATTAGTGATGGTTAAATCATAGAAACTATAAATAACATGCTCCTAATAACCATAAAAATGTTTTGGATCGCAAAAACATTCCAAAAAATGCATCATCCACCTATTACCATGTCAAAAATAAAACCAAGACTACATCGTCAATAATGTAGGATTGCATAGGCAGCATCAAAAACAACAACAAAAATGTGCAATATGTCTATCCTTGCGCCTCTAGTCTACAAGGGGGTCCCACCTACTAGTATTATATTATATTATTAGGATAGTTAAATAATAGGGCATAAGAAATACTTTGCCGATAGAATTCATCGTTACGATTTTAACCGTCAACAAGCAGATCTAAAAAATAAAACAAAATTTAAGTGTTTCTTAAGACAGGAAGAGAAGCTATGATCATAAGGGAAGAACTCATAGGGAATTTAAAGTGGGTGACCATGTATTATTGAAAGTAAAGGCCAACAGAAGTTCTCTGAAGTTGGGAAATTGTTCAAAATCAGTAGCTTGTTATTGTGGGCCATTTGAAATCTTGGAGAGGATTGGGCCTGTAGCATACATGCTTGCATTACTTGCGTCAATGTCTATTCATAATGTATTTCATGTATCATTTCTCAAAAAGTATGTATAATGCTAATCATTTTATTGATTGGAATGTGGTTCAGGTGGAGCAGGAAGGCACTTTTCAGGTGCATCTGGTGTGCATATTGGATTGGAATATCAAGAAGCTCTGGAATTGATCCATAGAGATAGTAAAGTTCCAACAAAACTGGTATGATCCTAAGGATGCAACTTGGGAGCATGAGGATGCTATCCGGGAAGAATACATAAATCGTTTTGAAGGTTTTTGAAATTTTGGTGGTAAATGTGTATATATATTGCACTGAGGATCGTACATAAATAAAGGGAGGGAGATGGAACACCCCAATACCAAGCTTGATTTGTAAATGTGAATATGTTTTATAGGCTAGTGATCCAGGTTATTATAGGCCATAAGGATTATGTGATTATTTGGCCAATGAGCCTAGATGCTAAAGGATAGTGAGCCTATTTTTGTATATGTAAACACATATCATTAATAAAATACATTGTTGCATGTAGACCAACCAAGATAAAAGAGTATGGGGGACTAAACTCCACTAGGAAGGGAAAGGGTGGGGCTAAGATCTTAGGAAAGGGGATAATCTTGAGGGTTTATCTCCAAGGGAATAATTATAATATTATTCCTAAAAGACTAAGATATGGATAAAACTATGATATCCTAAGTTCTTATGAGAAGGAGGAATGAATTAAAAATGGAGAGAAATGATCTCATGGAGGACCATGTGTCATCAAGGGCGCATGAAAATAAATGTGGGGAAAATTAGTCCATTTTGGACTCACTCATCCATTCTTCCCATTCACGAATCAACCATTTTACTCTCCCTCTTGCATGCACACCTAGAGAAGTAATTGTAATCTTCCTATTATGAATAATGCCCTATTTCTTACCAGATCCCATACCATTCCTTTCCTAAACGGGGTTGTTTCCATCACCTCTTCCATAACTGAGTTCTATTGTTGTCTTCACCTGATCCAATACCTGGTTGACTTAAGATATGGATTGAAGAGATGGGTTGTCAAGCCCATGGATTGAAGAGGCGGGTTGTCAGGCCCATGAACAACTCTATCCATGTGAGATAATTATTAGGAATTGATTTCTTGAGGAGCCCAACTGCAACTACAATGCTCTATGACTTCATGTTCAACCTGTTGTTGAAGCCCTAGAAGGGAAGTGGGGAAACCAAAGGATTGTTGAGAAGATAAGGCACAGACTTCATGGGGTGGGACAAACATGTGGGGGATGAGAGGTTGTAGGCTGTTAGTTTGAGTTGGCACCTGGGATGAAATCCTTCATGTTGTCTTTGTAGCATCAACCTGGTTAGAAATCCCTTTACCCAGGTGGAGTTTAGTCCGAGTTCGGGGGTGAATCACTACTAAGAGTTCTGAGTAGCATGGTCTAAGGATTGAAGGATCGTGGAATCTCTGCATGTAGTTGGTGGTCTTATATCAAATATAAGTATCAATTGTGTGTTAATTTCCATGCAGCGTATTTATACATATGTTTATGTTTATGGGTATTTCCTGTGTATGTTGCATGTATATGTTTACTATTATTTCCACATGAATCTGTGTGTTTGTAGAATATATTTGTCTTCTTAAATTTTTAGATATATATAGATGAAATTATTGTTTTTAAGTGGCATGAACCAACGGTCTAAGGCTCGGTATGCTACAATATGGTATCAAAGCTTAGTAAGAGTGTTTTATGGAGTAGCATGGCCCGACCTAGGTGGATGGGGATGTTACATGTAAATTTATATGTGGATCAGTGTCCCAAGACACAATAAGGGGAGGAGGACACGTCTCATGTTCCATATGCGATTATGGTTGGCAGTTTGATGTATGCAATGGTCTGTACTAGACTGAACATTGCACATGCAATGGGATTTTTGAGCAGGTATATGTCAAAACTAGAGAATGGTCATTGAAAAACAGAAAAGACGGTTTTTAGGTATTTGCGTGGCACTAGTAGTTATGGATTGTGCTACCAATGAATACCATGATTGGACATAGTGTTGGAAATTCATGGCTTTGTGGATGTTGATTGGGCTGGCGATATGGATCGTAGAAGATCTACAAGTGGGTATGTTTTTAACCTATTTGGAGGAGCAGACAGTTGGATGAGAAAAACACAGTGTGTAGTGGCACTTTCAACTAAAGAAATCGAATACATTACAACTACTCATGAAATCACAAAAGAAATATGGTTACAAAGAATGTGTTTAGGTATTGGGTTGGTACAACAAGATGTAAGGATAGATTGTGACAGTCAGAGTGCAATTTTTATGGTGAAGAACCTTGCTTATCATTCAAAGAAAAACATATTTATGTTCAATATCACTTTGTGAGAGACATGGTTGAAGAAAAGAAGGTGTTGTTGATGAAGGCAAGCACTTTGAAGAATGTTGCAAATTCATTAACAAAATATGTGAGCATCGAGAAGTTCTCTTGGTGTAGAGGATCTATGGGAATTGATTCCTTGGATTGTTGATTATGTAACCTTGTAACCCCATGTATTAAAATAAAACAACAAGTGGGAGAATGTTGGGTATGTTTTATATTCTTTTCATGACTAGAACTAGTGTCTACATTGCATCAGGCACGTAGGGGGTTAAGAGGGGGGTTAGAGGGGGAGAAACCACCCTCTTTCCCGGGGGGTCACATGGGGGAAGAGATCCCCATGTATAGGGGGTTAGAGGGGGGGAGGGATCCATTATCATAGGGGTTAGTAGCAACACCCATGGAAAAAAAATAATTACCGATTTTTGTGTCCATTTTTGGGTGGTTTTTCAGCACATGGTTTTTTCGCTGATGGTTTTTTATTGTCAGTTAAGGAATGAGGGTTGTTGACTATTCCAAGTAATTGGATTAGGGTTTTGGATGTCACTAGATATTATAAATATATTGGATTGTAAACAATGTATGAAGTGAATGAATATAGAATATGTTGGTTTTACCGGTTTGGGTTTCCAAGGGAAAGGTCTCTGTGTAATTTGTGTATTTTCCATTGTATATTTTTTGTTCTTTTATTGAAAATACATTTGCAGTAAAATAGTGTACAAGGTTAAAATAGAAAAAAAGGTTATGTTGATAAGGGAAGAACTCCTAGGGAATTTAAACTGGGTGACCATGTGTTCTTGAAAGAAAAATCCAAGAGAAGTTCCCCGAAGTTGGGAAATTGCTCAAAAATGACAGCTTGCTATTGTGGGACATTTGAAATACTAGAGAGGATTGGTCGTATAAAATAATTTCTTTCTTTACCTACATCAATGTGTATTCATAATGTATTCCATGTATCATTGCTTAAAATGTATGTACCCGATGCTAATCATGTTATTGATTGGTATGTGATTTAGTTGGAGCAAGAAGGCGACTTTAAAGCGCAAAGAGTTTTCAATTGGACCGGAAGATCAATCAACTCTAGACTCAAGCCATAGGATTAGTAAAGGTCCAATGGACCTGATACATTTCTGAGCATGCAACGTGGGAGCATGAGGATGCAATGTAGGCAGAATAACCACATATTTTTTAATATTTTTGAATTTTTGATTGTATATGTGTATATACTGTACTAAGGACAATGCATAAATAAGGGAGAGGGGAATGAAATACCCCTATGTTGAACCCCAATTGTACATATAAATGTGAATGAAAACATAGGCTGGTGAGCTAGGATATTTTGGGCCAAAGTGCCTCTTTGTATATGTATTTTGAGGCTAGAGTGCCTGTGTGGTTATTAGGCTAGAGATCCAGATGCTAAAATGGGCAATGAGACATCATTGTAATATGTAATCACACACAAATATTAATGAAAAAAAATCAATACTACAGACCAACCATGCAAAAGAGTATGGGGGGGTAAACTCCACTAGATAGGGAAAGGGGGATAAAAGTTTAGGAAAAGGGGATATGTTAGGGGGGGCTTAAACTCAAAGGAATATTATAGTAATATTCCTTAAAGTATAAAGTATGGATATGTATTTTATCCTAAGTTCTAAGGATGGGAAAAAGTGGGGGTCAAGTGGGCCCAAGGTATTTCCCAGCATCACAAGTGTCAGGTTGGGAACATTCATACATATAGTTTGGACTTGGTTCATTTTGCTATCATTCTATCTTCATTTCCATCACTCACTCAACTATCATCCATACCCTATTATTAATGTACCTGTACCTATACATGTACTTGTACCCAGGAATATTTGGAGCATAAGAGGTGGGTTCTTAAGCCCGTGGCCTATTGAAGAAGTGGGTTGTCAGGCCTGTGATCATTATCCATGTGAGATAATTGCTGGGAATTAATTCCCAAGGTACCAAGATGCAAATACAGGGCTCTGAGACTTCCTATCTGGCTTGTTGTTGAAGCCCCATAAGGGAAGTGGGGTAGCTGAAGGACTGTTGAGCACAGAAGAGGAACACTTCTTGGGGTGGGACATGCATGTGGGGAATGAGGTACTATATGATTTTAGCTTGAGTTAGCACCTGAGTCTAAGATTTATGTTGCTTGAGATACCTTAGACCAGGTGTTGGGCCCGTGATATGATCGATTTTATGACAATAATTAGATACTTTTGTCGAATGTAAATATGCGTTTTTCATGTTTTGAAGAAGGTTTTGAAGACTTTTTGTGTCAAATCGCTATGATCCACACAAGGTATGCATAATTCATGTTTTGCAATGATTTTGAATTTAAATCAGTATGTTTTTATGATCACAGGAGACTACTTCATGTTTTGTATGTCACATGGCAAAATTGCAGTGTGTTTTTTCTTTCGACACTCAGTCTGGTACTCCATCCAACACTCAGTCTGGTACGTCATCCAACACTCAGTCCAACACTCCATCCGACACTCCATCCTGGATAAAAACAATGGATGATTTGGTGGTTATATTATTGGTGGTCAGCGATGGGCGAATCAGAGACATGGGTTTTTCTCGTGCTTATGGCCTCCAGCTACTGAACTCTTGGAAACTCAATTTGGGTTGTTATGTTGGGAGATTATTGTCTCACCTCATTTCGGCAGTTAGGGCATCTTAAATGCAATTTACTATTTTTAGAAGAGGATCGACCCTCCAGTGGTCAACCTCTCAGCCTTTAAAACTTATAAATACCACCTCAGTGGTCAAAAAATTGCTAAGGACATTAGGAAGTAGTGTGTTAGAGAGACAAAGACAATTTCTCTCTGTTTTCCTATTTTTGTTTTGCCAGAATTCTGTAAAACTTGTGTTTTTAGTTTTAATGGTGAATTCGCTTTGTTGAAGTTCGTGGTGTGCCTTTGAAGAGTAACCACGACTTGCTGGGGGGGCCACCAGCAGTCTGGGTAACTATCCTATGAGTTTTCTTGTAAATTAAATAACATAGATGTCTTTTTATTTTATTCTCTGTACATGAATTGTTATTTTACTTCTTTGTTATATAACTTTTGTTTATGATTTAAATGGCTTAATTTAGTTTTGCAGGTTTATATGAAGGATCTTATTAATACGCATTGACTTTGTAGATAGTAGAAGAAAGCTTGCAAGATTATATACTAACCATGTGTGTAGCTAGATGATAAATTAAGTTTTCTTTTATGCTGAAATAGATGATAAAAATAGAGTTTTAAAACAAAATTTTTAATTCATGCTTTCTTTGACAGGGTTCGGTGGATGGATAGTCATTAGCCTTTAGCTTTCAATTTTAATTTGTCGATCTAGTTTCCATTTAGCTTTATTTATTTAATTCATCATTTTTTTGTTCATTTGCTTTCTTGTCATATGCTGAAATAATGATTAAATTATGTTTATGAGTATTTCCTCTTTTTGCAATTTGAATTGTAAAGATAGGACTAGTTTAGTTTACTTCAGGCGATTCCTTTCTTAGATTTAGGTTGCAATTTGAATTTTTAGTTAATGATTGAATTTAGTTATGAGTTTTCTTACGTAGTATGGATTGCAATTTAATTTCATAGCATAATCTCTTTATAATTGTTGATGATTAATGCATGATCAATAAACACATGGATATGCAGGATAATTGATGTTGTTTCCATAATGGCTAAGTTCTCACTAGATTGTCTAATTCAAATCAATTTTATCCCTCTTGAATTATTGTTCATTGTCAAATTCCATCACGATATCATAAGACACCGGAGACATAACCATCAACACTATATTTGAGTTTTTCTTGCTTTTGTAGATTAGAAGCTAGTTTCCTTGCTTTCATAGGTTAGAAGATAGTTTCTTTCTTTCATAGATTAGAAGATAGTTTCGTTGCTTTTGTAATATAGATAGTGTTATTTCTTTGGTATATTAAAGAGTAGTTTTCTTATCATAGATTAAATATTAGTTGTTAATTCCTCTTGCTTTCAATTTAGTAGATTTCCTTTTATGAATTAGAAATAGTTGTGAAGAGTAGTTTAAGAATAGAGTTCACTTGCCTTTGAGCTTAGTTAGTTTCTTATTGAGTAATATTAATTATTTTACTTGTTGTAGAAGTTATCCTAGGTTAGTTAGTTGTTTACTTGCTTTAATAGGTTAGTTGCTTACTTGTTTATTCTTGCTTTGATAGTGTAGTTTCTTGTTTATTTACTTGCTTTCACATAATAGTTGCTTATTGAATTTAAGTAGGTTAATTACAAGTAGTTTGTTTTTTCTATTTCGTTATTAGATTAATAGTTTGTTTTTTCTTATTGTTTTGAATGAACTAGTTTTCTTTAAGTAGGGTTTTCATTTTCTTTCCTAGAACTATCCATCGATCCTTCGTTCAAAGGTTACATAGGTTACATAGTTTAAGTTTCTTAGTAGGGTTTTATCATTAGTAGTCTTTGCTTGAGTAGATTAGCGCTTCAATATCCCGTTTCCTTAGTTAGACTATACTACTACCAACCCTTGTACCTTGGCATATATTTTTCTACAACTCTAAGTTTACTTACCTCAGGTTGAAAATTTAATTGAGGATTTTTAGTCTGTTTTTAGTGCATATAGAACACCCATCGTTTTTGGTGCCATTAGCGGGGAGTTGTCTCAAGGTAGGAAATAGTTAAGAATTAGATCATTTCTAGACCTTAGCATTAGATTGGTTGCGGGGGGAATTTAAGATGAGAGGTAAGAACATGTGCATCTACTATTGCAGGCTCCCCCAAACCTAATGGTAGTTTTTATTTTTGTTTTTTTACTTTCATGAATAGACCTAGAGACCCAAAAGGTAGATACATTAAATCTAAATCAGACCTTTCAACCAAGGTTCCTTTCGATCTTTTTGGGGGAAGGAATGTTCCACTCATAAACTCTGAAAACCAATATCGAACAATAGGAGATAGCTCAACCCAAAGAACTAAAGAATTCTATGAAGAGACTAATACAGGGAGCACTATAAAATAGAAAATTGAAGCATCAGTAATAGTGGAACATGAGGCAAGACCACTCGAGACCTCTGTAGAAATAACCAACACAACCTTTTTTTTCTTACCACCTGTTGGCATAGGGGTAGAGCCAGGGCTCAACGCTACAACAACGCAGTGAAGAAACCCTAACTACCATCCCTTTGGGCAACACCTGCGAAGCAGATGAAGTCTCACCCAAGGTAGAGGCAGGGGTGGTTGCAGGACTCAAGCGTCTGCAACCTTAGCTGGGAAACATATCTGTGGTTACAATACTTAATAGAGCACTTAGAACCGTCATTTTGTTATTATTTAACCAATATCTACCTCACAGATAAAATAGAGCATCACAACATTCACCCAGATCGACTGTATCTAAGAACTTAGCATAAATAAATGGATCAGATCTGGCAGATTCAAGCACTAAGAATATTCAGCTATATCAGATCTAACATCCAGATTCTTCATAAGAACAAAGCATAAATAGATCTATCTATCTATCTATATCAAGCACTTAGAAAATAACACATAAATACATCACAACATCGCACAGAGCAGAATAACACAGTATTTACGTGGTTCACCCCAACCCTGGGGCTATGTCCACCAACTCTTCTTCTTTATTATATTCAATCAATCATCTACATGCACAGAGCCACAAAAACCCTACTCCACATAGGACAGGAGATCCACGCGCACCTCAAAAGATCCTCCTTCCCCAAGCTAGGTCTAGCACAAAGCCTTTCACAATATGTTACAACCACTTGCACTTAGCTCTACATTTTCTCACAATATGCACAGAGCATCCTCAAACCATACTTGCACTTAGAAATTATATTATCGGCCTCTCTACTTATGTCACCTAGCTAATTATCTATACTTTACAAAAATAGGCCTAAACATGGGTAAATCCATGGGCCAACATCCCATACCCATTACATATCCCAAAAAGGACCCAAAAAAGGGGCAGAGATCCCGCGATCTCTGCTTCGTCTTGCGCTCCACCTTCGATAGGCTGGCGAAGTCCCAAAATAGGTCAACCTTGACCAAGGATCTCCCAAAACTTGGTCATGTGCCAATAGGCCCCCAAATCTCACCTGTGACTTGTCCCAAGTCACTCTGGTCTGACTAGTTCTTCTTTGAATGCCTCGAGCTTGGCCCGAGATGCTTCAACTTGCTTCTGTACTACATATTCTTATTCAATGAACTATTGGATGATTGCATCATTGATAGGTCCCTCTAGACGTTGTTCTATTGTAGTGACAACCTACTCTAGCTCTTCTCCTTGGCCTTCTACCTCTGTAAACAATTGATAGGCCTTGTCTTGTATGGGTTGGAGCCTCTCAGTTACCTCCATAACTTTGCTCTGGATAGTAAATATTTTTTGTTGTGCAGTGTGTTTCTCTTGGGAGAACTTCATTCTTTCCACAAATGACAAGGACTTCAGTTGCGCCTGTATCATTTTGTCTTGATACTTCACCTCTTGGAGCTGTGACTCTAGTTCCTTTAGTTCCAGGTTCTCCGTGAGTTGTTCATAGGTCTAGGCACTACGATGAGTTTCTTACATTCCAAGGTAAGAGCCTTTATCCTTTCAACTGTGCTCTAGGTGGTTGCTTCTCTTTGATCTCTTACATCTTGTGGGGTGTCAAGTACAATGTGTATCTCAAAATTTGCTATACTTTGTTGTAGCTGCTGGATGGTTTCTATGAGTTGGTTCACCTTCTGTGTAACTCAATCTTCTACCTTGATTTCTACAACTATCACAGAGCGAAGTGCTCTGTTGACCGCTTCTTTTACTTCAAGTTTCTCTGCGATAAACTATTCCTTTTCTTGTTGTAGCTGTTCTTTTTCTTCATCAAACTTCACTTGGAGAGAGAGATTTTCCTATTCTACAACACTGCGTTTCTTTACGAGTACTCCTTTTACTTGTGTCAAAGCCTGGGTGGCTTGCTTTGTTTCTTCCTGTGCTCTTTGAAGGCGAGCTTCAACTGTATCAGCGAGGTGGTGGAGTTGAGCTTGTTCATCTCCCAATTCTGGCTCTGGAGACTATGTGGTTGGATTGTAGGACCTGTTGTACCCCTCAGAGTTTAGTCTCAATTCAATCATACATATCTTCTTCCTTTGCATCTTGTTTCTCTGCTATTTCCGGTGAAGCATCTTGCAGGGTTTCTATGAGGAAGTTGAAGTCATCGGAGGTGAGGACGGTCTGCATCTTGATCATGGTGGCCTTCAATTTCTTCCGAGATGAAGGTTTCATAGGAAAACCTTTCCTCTTATTCAGGGGATCAACCTCATCTCCTTGATTATGTTCGACTTCTTTGTCATCTAACTCTCTGCCATCACCTCCTTACTATGGTGATATGGAAGCAGTTTTCATGGATGTGTTATCTAATTCTTGGACCTCTTCGGTCTTCTTTGTTCTTCTAGGTCCGGGTGTATCTTCCGCAGTTTATGGGCTATTGATGTCAGATATCTCTGCAGGGCCTGCTGGAATAAGGAGGTCTGCCAACCAGTCCTTTGTGATCTCCTCCATGTACTCCTCCGTCATCTTGTAGTAGGACTGAAGTTGTTGCTTATGTTCGTCAGCGTGTGATGTGATGTAAATAAAATGTCAATCTATGTTGAACTTCATCAAAGGCCTGAACCGGTGTAAAGTGTTCGGAGTCATGCGAGGCTCAGACTGTATGTCTATCTTCAATTGATTGTAGTAGGTATGAAAAACAACAGTTGGCTGCTGCTTTTTATTCATGTCGCTTGAGTACCACAATGTACTAAACTTCATGGCCAGTGGTTCAAAAGGCTCGATGTCCAGGAAGGTCGTACCTTCCAGCATCTCCTAGGGAAAAAAAGATATAAGTATCAAGATCCAGTTGAAATGAAATTCATATCCTTGATATTGTGCTTCTCTGCAGTCGAGTTCCAACTGGTTCACCAGGTACTTCTCCCAGTTCATTTGAAGGCCTTCTGTGCACTTCCCTACGAGGTTGACTACAAAATCGGTGACTTGGGTGGGTCGATTCATTCGTACTAACTTCCCTGTAATCAACTGACAGGTAAGACAAATTGTGCCACTCTAGATAGAAGCTACATTGTAGCCGCGCGTGCCCTTATCAACATCACCATATGTGTCCTTGATCTTCTGTGCTAGAGCGCGATCCATGGATTTTCCTGGGTAAAACTCTTGTGGATCAGGTCCTTTCATACTCAAGCCCATGATATGATTGATCAATGTCGGATCAACTGTTATACGATGGTTTAGCCACAAATAGCCTCCATGGTAACAAGACAACAATATCTTAACACATGCATTCACCTCTTGGTGTCTTTCGAAGTGGGGAATCTTCATGATGTTCAGCAGGGTGGACTGCACGAGGTTCATAGTCCATGACTGGGGGATTATCTTTGAATTAATTCCCTTAGTTCTGGTCAGTTACTTATGTGGGGAAAGCATGTTATATACTTTGTGATCTCCAAGGTTGAAGTCGCTAAACTTCAACGCTGCAATTTTATCTTGGTCTGCTCGAACTGTACGTATCCCCTTCAAGAGGTACATCATAACCAAGGTGTATTCAAAATCTCTATGCACGTTGTCTCGATTTACTGCGCCGCTTAGAGGTGGTATATAGGAGGGTAATATCGTCAGGATCAATTTGGCATTCACTAGATAATCCCTGTGCTTGGTTCACTTTTCATCTGATGGTCAGGATGGTCTAGCTTCGTGAGCAGTGGATGGAGAGGTTGACAGTCCTCTCCTCGATGATGCTTGTACACCTGTAGACATCAACATGAATCTTTCAGTCATGAGCTTGATCCTAACTTCTTCAATAACTTTCTCTGCAGTGCTCAACTCATCCGACATACACACTCGAGGTTAACAATCTCGGGTTGGGAAGGTAACTTAGACATAGTAAGGGGATAGAGAGCAAGAGAATGATGATCACTGTCCAAAATCAACTTAGTCTGCGGGCTCAAAATCTCAGTTGGAAAAAGTGTTCTCGGTGCATGGAACGATGGGATAAATAGGTAACTCGGCAATGGGTCGCTTACAATGGGTATGAAGCCTTCATTAACTTTGTTCAGTCCATTATGGCGCGGTCCCAACTGTCGGATGGTAAGTTATCTGTCCATAAATATCTTTCTACCTATTCAGAGCATCGGTCTAATGGTTATAATGTCCCCAATGGCTATATTTCTTCTCCATGGCAAAGTTCCATGTGTCGTTGTTTTGATATCCCGACGAAGCTCCAATTGTGCAAATTTTCCTTCTGTGAGGTTCCCTCTGGAACCTTCTGGAACTTGTAAATCTTATCTCTTTTATTACTTATATTTCTATCCTTCTTCCTAGTGAGATTCGTCTCGATAGGACTTTTTCCATTCTAATTCTTATCTTCTTTTAGCATAGTTACTTTGCGTTGTTGAGATTCTTTCCTAAGATTCGAGGGTGATCCTTATTATTTATTTGGAATAGGTACTTCAATCTTCTGTGGGTCTTATAGTGTTCTTGCAAATATGACATCCAAATATATGGTGTTAAATAGATTCGATCTATTCTTTTGTTCTTCAATCAAGTGTGTGATCCTTCTAGTCATGAATTATTTTAACTCTTTCTTCTTCTACTCTAAAACTTCTTCTTCTTCTACCCTTCTGGCCTGATTTCTTTCAATCCAAGGTTTTCCTAGTAGCATGGTAAATGGGGCATTGTTCTCAATAAACTTAATAATCTCAAAATCTTCCTCTGTCGAAGTTCCATTGGCATTCATAGGTATCTGAGTGACCTTTCCACATAGGTTTATCATCTTTCCTTTGAATAGTCCTATTCCTCCTAATGAAGGAATCATAGTAGGCCTCTCTATAGCTTCCCAAGTTTTCTCTGTCATGATATTCACCTATGTTTCCTCATCTATAAAACAATCAATGTTG
Organism: Picea sitchensis; assembly: GCA_010110895.2. Classification (NCBI taxonomy): domain Eukaryota; kingdom Viridiplantae; phylum Streptophyta; class Pinopsida; order Pinales; family Pinaceae; genus Picea; species Picea sitchensis. Next base: position 140,052 of record SNQJ01S0012137.1, read on the forward strand.
AAGTCTCCTATTCTTTCTTCAAGGCATTCTTTTTCTTTGAATATCTCTGATATTCTGACATGTCGGTGGTCATTTAGGGTTTCTTTCATTTGTAGCAATACTTTCTCTGATTCTTTCTTGGATTTTGTCATAATATTAGTTTCTGGATCTTCCTTAGGGTTTTTTTGTCTCATGTTCATTTCTTCAAGACTAGCAATCATTCTAGGACAATCCAATACTTCATGGTCCATAGCTTTGCAACAAAGACAACTGGGTCTTCTCCCAGGGAACTCCTTAGCAAGATTTCCCAGTTTCTGCAACTATAACAGAGGGTTAATCCTCTCTTTATTTTAAACGATCCCCAACCTTTCCTGTACTACATGCTAGGATCATGGTAGCTAGCCTGTAAACATTTATTTCTAGGTTCCTGCATACACTTATTAGTCCAAACATTCTTTTTATGCATAGGTATAACATATTTTTCACTATTCTTATCAGATCTACTCATATCAAATCTTCTTTCATCTATTAATACCCTAGTTTTCAAGCTAGGACAGAATCTATCAAACATACCTAGATCCATACTGTTGAAACAAAAATTTCCACTTATCTTACTTCTACAGAGCACAAAGCTTCAAGATCTAGAAATTTTCAATATTCTTACCTTTATCAGAGCACAGGGATTTCAGATGTTACCTCTTTGAATAAAATATTCTCACTTTTTCCTTTCTCAGAGCACAAATCTTTCAGACATCACCTCTTTTCTTTAGATCGTACTTATTTTCCTTAGCACAGAGCTTGTCAAAATAAGTAGAGTAATGCACACTAGGGAAATATATCTACACACATACCTATAACTATTTCAGGTCAGATCATTTCACAAAGCTTCTTCTTCCTCAGTTCCCAACAATCACAGTTTCAGGTCCCGACAATGGAACCCTTTTTTGGCACAGGGGCAAACCCAGGGTTCAACGCACCAACAATGCACCAACAAAACCCTAACTACCAACCCTTTAGGAAATACTTGAGAAGCAGATGAAGTCTCACCCAAGGTAGAGGTGGGGGTGGTTGTAGGACTTAGGTGTCTGCAACCTTAGCTGGGACACAAATATGTGATTACAATACTTAATAGAGAACTTAGCACCATCAATTCGTTATTATTTAACCAATATCTACCTCGCAGATAAAACAGAGCATTGCAGCATTCACCCAGATCGAATGTATCCACACTTAGCATAAATAAATGGATTAGATATGGCAGATTCAGGCACTAAGCATATTCACATATATCAGATCTAACATCCAGATTCTTCATAAGCACAAAGCATAAACATATCTATCTATCCATCTATATCAAGCACTTAGCAAATAACACATAAATACATCAAAACATCACACAGAGCATAATATCACAATATTTACAAAGGTCACCCCCACCCTGGGGCTATGTCCACCAACTCTTATTATTTATTAGATTCAATCAATCATCTACATGCACAGAGGCACAAAAACCCTACTCCGCATAGGAAAGGAGATTTGTGCACACCTAGTGAGATCCTCCTTCCCCGAGCTAGGTCTAGTACAAATCCTTTCACAGTTTGTTACAACCACTTGCACTTATCTCTACAGTTTCTCACAATGCTCACAGAGCATCTTCAAACCATACTTGAACTTAGCACTTATCTTATCGGCCTCTCTACTTATGTCACCTAGCTACTTATTTGTACTTTTGTTTATGGATAAATTCGTGAGTGCGGACACAGACCAATCTCCCCAAGATCCACCTGGATCTGGAACAAAACGTGACAGAATACTACTCTTTCCCTAGATCTAACTATTGAATGGAACTAAGAGAAATGGATGGAGTACATACCTTATGAACGCTCTCCTTTAATCTCTGTTGTTCCTCGCTCTGCTCCGATGCTCTTGCGTTGTTCCAATCACAACAACACAAACCAATCATAGCAAAAACATTAATCTATTCAATATTTAGTCTATACATGTGATCAAGGAATCATGTAACAAGATGACATCATCATTATGGGAAAGGGACATATTCATGTATTGCATTAACCGAAAGAGAAATATACAACCTGAGCCTTGATGTCGTAGATCTCCTTTCGATGGCTCCTAGCTTTGACACACACACTTGCTCAAACATGAAGAAGTTGAAACATATATGATGACCTTGCTGTTGTCTTTGCTGCTGTAGTTCCAATCCTTCACACAGTCTTGC
>SNQJ01S0012137.1:149854-210035 GCA_010110895.2 Picea sitchensis
CTGCGAACCTTTCCAAAAATATGATTTTGAGAAAATGATAAGTGTAACCTTCTTCTGGAAATTGTTCTTAATAAAGAATTTGATCTTCCATTACCATGACATGATCATAATATCATCTCGATAACCAAAAATGTGGATAACAACTTTACAAAAATAGGCCTAAACATGGGTAAACCCATGGGCCGACATCCCATACCCATTACATATCCCAAAAAGGACCCAAAAAAGGGGTCGAGATCCCATGATCTCTGCTTCGTCTTGCACTTCACCTTCGATAGGCTATCGAAGTCTCAAAATGGGTCAGCCTTGACCAAGGATCTCCCAAAACTTGGTCAAGGGCCAACAGGCCCCCAACAATCACCTGTGGCTCATCCCAAGTCACTCTGGTCTAACTAGTTCTGCTTCGAACGTCTCAATCTTGGATCGAGCTGCTTCGATTTGTTGTTGTGATATGGTTTCCTTTTCAGATAAATCTTGGATGACTACATCGTTGATAGGCCCCTCTAGCAGCTTTTCAGTTGTAGTGACAACCTGCTCTAGCTCTATTCCTTGGTCTTCTACCTTTGTAAACAATTGACAGACCTTGTCTTGTATGGGTTGGAGCCTCTCAGTTATCTCCATAACTCTTCTTTGGATAGTATTGATTTGTTGTTGTGCAGTGTGTTGCTCTTGGGAGAGCTTCATTCTTTCCACAACTGACAAGGAATTTAGCTGCGCCTGTATCTTTTCAGCTTCATACTTTTCCTCTTGGAGTTGTGACTCCAGTGCCTTCAATTTCGGGTTCTCCGTGAGTTTTTCATAGGTATGGGCACTGCGATCAGTGATTTTCTTACATTCTAGGGTAGGAGTCTTTATCCTTTCAACTGCGCTCTAGGTGGTTGCTTCTCTTTGGTCTCTTACAACTTGTGGGGTCTCAGGTACATGGCGTAGCTCCAAATCTGATATGAGTTGTTGTAGCTTCTCGATGGATTCTGTGAGCTGGTTCACCTGCTGTGTAACTCGATCTTATGCCTTGATTTCTAAGACTGTCATAGAGCGAAGTGGTATTTTGATCACTTCTTTTACTTCAAGTTGCTCCACGAGAAATTGTTCCTTTTCTTGTTGTAGCTATTCTTTTTATTCATCAAACTTCGCTTGGAGATAAATCTTTTTCTGTTCTGTAGAACTATGTTTCTTTATTAGTACTCCTTGTACTTGTGTCAAAGCCTGGGTGGCTTGCTTTGTTTCTTCCCATGCTTGTCGAAGGAGAGATTTGACTGTATCGATGAGGCGGTGGAGTTGAGTTGGTTCATCTCCCAATTCTGGCTCTCCCGGTGCCGTGGAGACTGTGCGGCTGGACTGTAGGGCCTGTTGTACCCCTCAAAATTCAGTCTCAATTTGATCATACATCTCTTCTTGCTTTGCATCTTGTTTCTTGATTATTTCCGGTGAAGAATCTTGTAGGATTTCTATGAGGAAGTTGAAGTCATATAAGGTGAGGATGGTCTGCATATTGGTCATGGTGGCCTTCGATTTCTTCCAAGAGGAAGGTTTTAGAGGTGAACCTTTCCTCTTCTTCAGGGTATCAACCTCGTCTCCTTGTTTCTATTCGACTTCTTTTTCATATAACTCTCCGCCATCACCTCCTTGCTCTGGTGAGATGGAACCGATTTTCATGGATGCACTGTCTAATTCTTGGACCTCTTCGGACTTCTCTGTTCTACTAGGTCCGGGTGTATCCTGGGCATTTTATGGGCTGGTGATATCAGATATCTCCACAGGGTCTACTGGAATAAGGAGGCCCACTGACCATTTCTTTTTTATCTCCTCCAAGTCCTCCTTCGTCAGCTTGTAGTAGGACTGAATTTGTTGCTTGTGTTCATCGACGCACGCTAGGATGTAAATAAAATGTCAATCTGCGTTGAACTTCATCAAAGGCCTCAACCAATGTAAAGTGTTCCAAGTCATGTGAGGCTCAGACTATATGGCTATTTTTAGTTGATTGTAGTAGTTATGAAAAACAACATTTTACTACCATTGTTTATTCATGTCGCTTGAGTACCACAATGTACTAAACTTCGCAGCCATTGGTTCAAAAGACTCGATGTCCAGGAAGGTTGTACCTTCCGAGATCTCCCAGGCAATAAAATCTATAAGTATCAAGAGCCAGTTGAAATGAAATTCATATCCTTTATCTTGTGCTTCTCTGCAGTCGAGTTCCAACTGGTTCACCAGGTACTTCACCTAGTTCATCTGAAGGCCTTCAGCGCACTTTCTTGCGATGTCGACTACAAAACCGATGACTTGGGTGGGTCGGTTATTTCATACTAACTTCCATGCAATCAACTGACAGGAAAGGCACATTGCACCACTCTGGATAGAAGCTACCTTGTAGCCTCGCATGCCCTTATTGACTTCGCCATAATTGTCCTTGATCTTCTGTGCTAGAGCACGATCCATGGATTTTCCTGGGTAAAACTATTGTGGATCAGGTCCTTGCATACTCAAGCCCAGGATCCGATTGATCATTGTCAAATAAACTATTATATGAAGGTTTAGCCACAAATAGCCGCCATGGTAAGAAGATAGAAGCAGCTTGACACATACATTCACCTCCTAGTGTCTTCCAAAGTGGGGAATCTTCATGATGTTCAACAAGGTGGACTGCCCGAGGTTCATAGTCCATGACTTGGGGATTATATTCGGATTCTTCCCCTTAGTTCTGGTTAGGTACTTATGTGGGGAGAGCATGTTATAGACTTTGCGAGCTCCAAGGTTGAAGTTGCTAAAATTCAACGCTGCAATTTTATCTTGGTCTACTTGAACTGCGTGTATCTCTTTTGGGAGGTACACCATAACCATGGTGTATTCAAAATCTTTGGGCATGTTGTCTCGATTTACTGTGTCGCTCAGAGGTGGTATATAGGTGGGTAATATGGCTGGGATTAATTTGGCATTCGTTAGATCATCTGTGTTTTTGGTTCTCTTTTCATCTAATGGTCGGGATGGTCCATCTTGACAAGCAGTGGACAGAGAGGTTAGCAGTCCTCTCGTCGATGATGCTTGTACACTTGTAGACATTGGCATGACTCTTTCAGTCATGAGGTCTATCAGAGCTTCTTCAACATCTTTCTCTGCAACGCTCAACTCGTCTGACATACACGCTCGGGGTTAACAATCTCGGGTTCAAAAGGTAACTTAGACACAGTAAGGGGATAGAGATTAAGAACGTGATGATCACTGTGCAAAATCAACTTAGTCTGCGGGCTCAAACTTGCATTTGGAAAAAGTGTTCTCGGTGCATGGTGCGATGGGATAAGTAGGTAACTCGACAACGGGTCGCTTCCAATGGGTATGAAGCCTTCATTAACTCTATTCTTTCCATTATAGCACAGTCCCAATGGTTGGATGGCAAGTTGTCTATCCATAAATTTATTTCTACCTATTTGGAGCATTGGTCTAATGGTTATAATGTCCCCAACAACTATATTTCTTGGCCATGGCGAAGTGCCATGTTTCGTTGTTCTGATATCCCAACGAAGCTCCAATTGTTCAAATTTTTCTTCTGGGAGGTTCCCTCTGGAACCTTCTACAACTTGTCAATCTTAGCTCTCTTCTTACTTAGCTTTCTAGCCTTCTTCCTAGTGAGCTTCGTCTCGGTAGGCCTTTTTCCATTCTGATTCTTATCTTCTTTTGGTATAGTTACTTCGCGTTGTTGAGATTCTTTCCTAAGATTTGAGGGTGATCCTTCTTCTTTATTTGGAATAGGTAATTCAAGCTTATGTGGGTATTCTAGTGTTCTTACAACTTCGACATCCAGGTCTCTGGTGTTAAATATCTTCGATCTGTTCTTCTGTTCTTCAATCAATTGTGTGATCCTCCTAGTCATGAATTCTTTTAGCTCTTGTTTCTTTTGCTCTAAAACTTCTTCTTCTTCTTGCCTTTTGGACTGATTTCTTTTAATCCAAGGTTTTCTCAGTAGCATGGTAAATGGGGCATTGTTCTCAATAAATTTAATAATCTCAAAATCTTCCTCTATCGAAGTTCCATTGGCATTCATAGGTATCCGAGTGAGCTTTCCACATAGGTTTATCAACTTTCCTTTGAATAGTCCTATTCCTCCTAATGAAGGAATCATAGCAGGAAACCCTATAGATTCCCAGGTTTTCTCTGTCATGATATTCACCTGTGTTTCCTCATCTAGAGCACAGTCAATGTTGAAGTCTCCTATTCTTTCTTCAAGTCATTCTTTTTCTTTGAAGATATCTGATATTCTGACATGTCGGTGGTCATTCATGGTTTCTTTCATTTGTAGAAATACTTTCTCTGATTCTTTCTGGGATTCTATCATAGTCTTAGTTTCTGGATATTCTTTGGGTTTTCTTGTCTCATGTTCATTTCTTCAATCTTAGCAATCATTCTAGCACAATCCAATATTTCATGGTCCATAGATTTTCAAAAAAGACAACTGGGTCTTCTCCCAGGGCATTCCTTAGCAAGATGTCACAGTTTTCTGCAACTGTAACAGAGGGTTAATCCTCTTTTTCTTTTAAATGATCCCCAACCTTTCATGTACTGCACGCTAGGATCATGGTATCTAACCTGCAAACATTTCTTTCTAGGATCATTAATACACTTATTAGTCCAAACATTCTTTCTATGCATAGGTATAACACAATTTTCACTATTCTTATCATATCTACTTATATCGAATCTTCTTTCATCTATTTATACCCTAGTTTTCAAGCTAGGACATAATCTATCAAACATACCTAGATCCATACTATTGAAACAAAAATTTCCACTTATCTTACTTCTACAGAGCACAAACTTCCAGATCTAGAACTTTTCAATATTCTTACCTCTATCAGAGCACAGAGCTTTCATATCTAACCTCTTTTAATAAAAAATTATCACTTTTTCCTTTCTCAGAGGACAAAGCTTTTAGATCTCAAATATTTTCTTCAGATCAGACTTCTTTTCCTTAGGACAGAGCTTGTCAAATTAAGTAGAGTACTGTGCACTAGAAAAATAGATCTACGCACAGATCTTTCACTATTTCAGGTCGGATCTTTGCACAAATATTCTTCTTCCTCAGTTCCCAACAATCACAGTTTCAGGTCCTGGCAACAGAACCATTTGTTGGCACAGGGGTAGACCCATCATTCAACGCTACAAAAACGCACCAACAAAACCCTAACTATCGACCCTTTTGGAAACACCTGTGAAGAAGATGAAGTCTCACCCAAGGTAGAGGTAGGGGTGGTTGCAGGACTCAGTTGTCTGCAACCTTAGCTAGGACATGGATCTGTGATTACAATACTTAATAGAGCACTTAGCACCATCAGTTCATTATTATTTAACCAATATCTACCTCATAGATAAAATAGAGCATCACAACATTCACCCAGATCGAATTTGTCTAGGCACTTAGCATAAATAAATGAATCGGATCTGGCAGATTCAAGCACTAAGCATTTTCACCTATATCAGATCTAACATCCAGATTCTTCATAAGCACAAATCATAAACATATCTATCTATCTATATCAAGCACTTATAAAATAACACATAAATACATTAGAACATCGCACAGAGAAAAATAACACAGTATTTACATGGTTCACCCCCACCCTAGGGCTACGTCCACCAACTCTTCTTCTTTATTAGCTTCAATCAATCATCTACATGCACAGAGACATAAAAACCCTACTCCGCGTATGACAAGAGATTTGTGCACCTCGCTAGATCCTCCTTCCCTGAGCTAGGTCTAGCACAAAGCCTTTCATAGTCTGTTATAACCACTTGCACTTAGCTCTACAATTTCTCACAATATGCACAGAGCATCTTCAAACCATACTTGCACTTATCACTTAGATTATTGGCCTATCTACTTATGTCACCTAGATACTTATTTATACTTTACAAAAATAGGCCTAAACATGGGTAAACCCATGGGCCGACATTCTATACCCATTACATATCCCAAAAAGGACCAAAAAAAGGGGTCGAGATCCCGTGATCTCTGATTCATCTTGCGCTCTGCCTTTGACAGACCGCCGAAGTCCCAAAATAGGTCAACCTTGACCAAGGATCTCCCAAAACTTGGTCAAGGGCCAACACCACCAGTAGAATGAATTTGAAGGTGACCATTAATTTGGAAGAACTCTCTCAAATCCTAGCAGCAACTGGGATCTCTTCTTCTCAGGAAGAACACATATTGACAATAGCCAAGAACTTGAATACCTCTCTGGAAATATTAGAAGAATCAAGGTCCTATGAGAGACAAAATGATGTTCCTTTCCAAAATGCGAAGGAAGCTGAAAAATTATGGACTACATCCAGTGGAGAGAATTCATTAAGAGCTGAGATTGAGGAGTTCTCAACAAATCCTTTATGTACTTCAGAAATAAATCATCTAGAAGTAGAGGATTTGCATAATATGATGAAGGAGAGCATAGAAATTATTGTTGATGAACATCAATATTACATTGAAATTTGTTTTCAAGATGTCATCATGCCACAATACTATTCTCTTCTTCAAAACCTTTTGATTCCAAAACAAGTAGGTTGGTTTGTTCTTCATATCCAGGTAATCACTGTGGTAACTTTTTCATATATGGATATGAGTATGTTTCTTATCTTTCTCCACACATGGTTACATTGGAAGAGTTATTACACTTGAATAAAGATTATCCCTTTCTTTTTAGGTAGGGTAGGATAGTAAATAAAAGATGCATGTTGTTAGTTTAGATTAAAGTCTAATACAACCTCATTTTACATTTTCTTTTAATAAAAGAACTATGAGATACATGTTCCTATGAATTTATCTCATTGATCTCATTAGTTTATTATATTTTAGAGTGTGGTTTTTGCAAACAATTTTAGAGATCTATGTAGGTATTTATATCACCAAGGCTACACAATTCCAAGGAAATATAAAAGAAGGATTTTCTTCAAAAACATTTCTATATTTGAACCTTGTTGTCTTCTAAGCATCAAATGAATAATGACTTGCTGTAATTAGCCATATTTTTGCAAATACTTTCATCTTCTTTTTCTCAAGGCATATTAACTAGCAGTTTATCTTGAACCTTCACCACTATATAAGGAAGTGATACCGTAACCATCAAGCTTAGAGGTCTCTCATATAGTTTTCCCAAGAAACCTGAGTAAGTGAGTAAAGTATCTTTATTATAGAGTAACAAGGAGGTCTGATTAGCGGTTAGTCATGGAAACATCACAATAACTTACAAAGAAAGAAAGTGAGTTGACCCTAGAGATACCTTTCTCATCTTTCTCAATGGTACCATCCACTACACACTAAATAGCTTGATTATATCATATATTTAGATAGGCCACATCCGCTTAAGTACACCTTACATCAGGACAATCACTAAGGAATATAATGGAAAGTCATCCTCTAACATAAATACCATCCTAATTAAAAAAAAAAAAAAAAAAAAAAAATTGTTTTCAGAATTGTCCCTCCATCTTCTTGCATAAAGAAAACTTATACTAAAATCTTAAAAGATGGAGGGCCAGTCTATGAGGGTGTAAGAGGCTAACCCATCGGGATACTGAACAGGTCTACTGGCAGCAGGTACTGGCCTATGGCATGACTAGGTAAACCTACTGGAGTATTGAACATGCTTGCTGACATCGGAGCATTCTACCTAGCAAGGATGGCAATCTGACAAAAAATAAATAATAAATTTAAACTTGTCCTGATGTATGACATTAATTGTAGACAAATATGACATGAAGTATGTATGGTTAAGCCCAGGTTAATGAACTCCATAAACATTTCATTTGGAACTAACTCTGAGACTATCTTGAAACTCTTTTGCCTACCTCTTCTTATCTATATATAGGATATCTTATCCTATAGGTGGGTCCATCTTCTAACCATCTCGTCAGACCAATATGTGAAATTTATCTCTACACTTAACAAGCTGTAAATCTTCGACTATTGGGAGAACTGACTAGTTTCGTGTATTTTTTATTGTGAGGTGTCACAATACTTAGGTGTGGGGGAGGGGTTCATGAGTTGACTAATGATAACATTGCCTAGAAGAAGTAAATCTTTGCAAAAATTTATGTGTGTTGTTTTCATAATACATGCTATTATATCAGTAATTATTGTATTTTTGACATGCTAACCCCCTGTGTGTTATAAATTGCTGTACATTTTTTTAACATACCACTTAGCTAGTTTATTTTCGTTACAAACTATTCATTACAGAGTTATGATTACATGCCTTATAGAATGCGAGATAGAGGAATGGATTGTTTGAGAACGATGGCAAAACAAATAATAATGGAACACTCTTAGCCTGCATCTGCTCCTATTCACTGTGTTCGTGGTCTCTGAGGAATCAATTACCCTAGCCAATAATCTCCCAAGATTTGGAGACCATTGGTTTAAACACCACCAGTTTCCAAGAGAAATCTATAATAGGGTTTTCAAAACCAAATTTCAGAACATCTATGGAGCTAAGGGATACTCCAAGGAGTGGATAAAAGAGGATCTAATCAACCCTCACCTAGTCATCACCAGATTGATTACATGTGAAGGTATATATTTCGTCTTTAAATCCTGTCACTTTTGATTATTACCTCACTTTAAGTTCAATAAGCCATTGAATTTTCCCTTTTAATTCTTAAAGAGTATTGAGAAGATGTCTTCCCAAGTAAGGAACAATGTAACTAATCCCCATAACAACTTATTTCACCATGGCCTTATCAAACTACTTGTCTTAGCCGAATTTGGGAAAACATGGGATGAGTTCATTTACCAATTTGCAAACCCTCATATTACAATCAAGACTATAAAGAAGACTCTTTATCTAGGGACTATTACTCCACCCAAACCCTCGTGCTCAAGCTATTCCTTTACTAGACCAAGATTCCAATAAACTTGTTGATACCCCTGCAGCCTCATCAGGTAAGAAGACCAAGAAGCCTATTGCTAACCCCCCTCTAAAAACAGTAAAGAACTATTTCTAATTCATGGCATGAGGATGTTCCATATCTTTGGTCTGGGGTAGTTTCCTGAGCTAAAAAAAAATGCTAAGCACTTCCCATTCGTATAGCAAACCCATGAGAAGAGGAAGTAGGATTTCTGTCAAAATTATGTCATGCTGTCTTTTTACAATGTCTTGGGATATTATATCAATAGTTGTTTGTATTGGTATGCTAAATTATATGTTGCTGAAATCATTGTGTGTTATAATATTTTTGTGCATTTTTATTTTTATGCTATAGAAGACTTTGTATACTTAACTACTCTTTGTGACAAATACAAAGCAATAACAACTGCTAAATACTTACTGCCATCTGTATTACAAGCTTATCAAAAGAGGAACAATTGTTTGAATTGTTACAGATCGATGAAAGGAAATAAAAATTCTCATGTTCACCATGACTACCAGTACAAACCAAGCCTTTTGTTACTATCTGTCAGTTCTATTAGTCACCAATGATCAAATTTACTCTTTCATGTGATTGATAGGGTTATTAGGTAAAATTGTTATATTTTCAAAATAAAATTCTGAAATAAAATTTGAAATATCTTGTTTCTAAAATGGTCATAGGTGTGTCTAGGTGTCCTTACTACTCCCTCTACTCATCCAAGGTCATAAATTTTTATCATGTTCATGTCATTATTCCTTGTCATAAATTTTCAAATGATTGTCTTGGTCAAAGTTCTACTTCAAAATTGGTTTCTGAATTAAGGAAGATGAATTTGACAACAGTTAAAGAGGTTGTTGTCAATCATATACCAAGAAACAAAAAACTCCTTCATTTTATGCATATGTATTATTATTTGAGAGAAATCCCCCAAATCTTCTAAAGCTAATCCACCCCCTCCTTCGCAAGTTTAGTCATGAAGGGCAATTTCATTTTATTTGCAGTGGGACCTGCAAAATATTAGGTGTGGGGGTAATGTTGGGCTCGTGATATGATCGATTTTATGACAGTAATTAGATACTTTTGTCGAATGTAAATATGCATTTTTCATGTTTTGAAGAAGATTTTGAAGAGTTTTTGTGTCAAATCGCTATGATCCACACCAGGTATGCATAATTTATGCTTTGCAATGATTTTGAGTTTAAATCAGTATTTTTTTATGATCCCAGGAGACTAATTCATGTTTTGTATGTCACAAGGAAAAATTGCAGCTTGTTTTTTCTTCCATCACTCAGTCTGCTACTCCATCCAGCACTTAGTTCGATACTCCATCTCACACTCAGTCCGACACTCCGTCCTACACAAAAACGATGGGCGATTTGGTGTTTATGGTATTGGTGACCAACGATGGGAGAATCAGAGACATGGGTTTTGCTCGTGCTCATGGCCTCTAGCTACTGAACTCTTGACAACTCAATTTGGGTTGTTATGTTGGGTGATTATTGGCTTGCCTCATTTCGACAGTTAGGGCATCTTAAATGCAATTTACTGTTTTTAGAAGAGGATCGACCCTCCTTTGGTCGACCTCTCAGCCTGGGAAACTTATAAATACCACCTCAGTGGTGAGACAATTGATAAGGAAGTTAGGAAGTAGTTTGTTAGAGAGACAAGGACAATTTCGCTCTGTTTTCCTATTTTCATTTTGCCAGAATTGTGTAAAACTTGTGTTTTTAGTTTTAATGGTGAATTTGCTTTGTCGAATTTCATGGTGTGCCTTTGAACAGTAACCACGAATTGTTGTGGGGGCCACCAATAGTATGGGTAGCTATCCTATGAGTTTGCTTGTAAATTGAATAGCATAGATGTCTTTTTATTTTATTCTCTGTACATGAATTGTTATTTTACTTCTTTGTTATATAGCTTGTTTTTCATGATTTAATTGGCTTAATTTAGTTTTGCAGGTTGATATGAAGGATATTATTAATATGCATTGACTTTGTAGATAGTAGAAGAAAGATTTCAACCTTAGATACTAACCATGTGTGTAGCTAGATGATACATTAAGTTTTCTTTTATGTTGAAATAGATGATAAAAACAGAGTTTTAAAACATAATTTTTAATTCATGCTTTCTTTCACAGGGTTTAGTGGATGGATATTCAATAGCCTTTAGTTTTCAATTTTAATTTTCCGATCTAGTTTCCATTTAGATTTATTTATTTAATTCGTCATTTTGCTGCTCATTTTCTTTCTTGTCATATGCTGAAATAATGTTTAAATTTTGTTTATGAGTATTTCCTCTTTTTGCAATTTGAATTGTTAAGATAGGACTAGTTTAGTTTACTTCATGCAATTCCTTTCTTAGATTTTTTTTTCAATTTCAATTTGTAGTTAATGATTGAATTTAGTTATGATTTTGCTTACGTAGGATGGATTGCAATTGAATTTCATAGCATAATCTCTTTATAACTGTTGATGATTAATGCATGATCAATAATCACATGGATATGCAGGATAATTGTTGTTGTTCCCATAATGGCTAAGTTCTCACTAGATTGTCTAATTCACATCGATTGTATCCCTCTTGAATTATCGTTCATTGTCAAATTCCATCACGATATCATAAGACACCGGAGACATAACCATCAACACTATATTTGAGTTTTTCTTGCTTTCATAGATTAGAAGCTAGTTTCCTTGCTTTCATAGGTTAGAAGATAGTTTCTTGCTTTCATAGATTAGAAGATAGTTTTGTTGCTTTTGTAAGATAGATAGTCTTCTTGCTTTGGTAGATTAAAGAGTAGTTTGCTTATCATAGATTAAAGATTAGTTGTTAATTCCTCTTGCTTTCAATTTAGTAGATTTCCTTTTATGAATTAGAAATAGTTGTGAAGAGTAGTTTAAGAATAGAGTTCACTTGCCTTTGAGCTTAGTTAGTTTCTTATTGAGTAATCTTAATTAGTTTGCTTGTTGTAGAAGTTATCCTAGGTTAGTTAGTTGTTTACTTTCTTTAATAGGTTAGTTGCTTACTTGTTTATTCTTGCTTTGATAGTGTAGTTGCTTGTTTATTTACTTGCTTTCACAGGATAATTGCTTATTGAATTTAAGTAGGTTAATTACAAGTAGTTTTCAGTTGCTATTTGCTTATTAGATGAATAGTTTTGTTTTTATTATTGTTATGAATGAAATAATTTTCTTTAAGTAGGGTTTTCATTATCTTTCCTAGAACTATCCATCAATCCTTCGTTCAAAGGTTACTTAGGTTACATAGTTTAAGTTTCTTAGTAGGGTTTGATCATTAGTAGTCTTTTCTTGAGTAGATTATCCCTTCAATATCTTGTTTCATTAGACTATACTTCTACGAGCCCTTATACCTTGGCATATATTTTGCTACAACTCTAAGTTTACTTACCCTGGGTTGAAAATTTAAATGAGGGTTTTTAGTGTGTTTATAGTGCATATAGAACACCCATCATTGGGTTAGGATTCCCTTTCCTATGTCAAGTTTAAGCCTCGACTCAGGGGTGACCCACTACTAAGATTTATGAGAAGTGTGGTCTAAGGCTGGGAGGAACGTGGAAGGTTTTCACACAGTTGGTGTTCTTTTTATCAAAGATAAGTGTCAATTGTGTGTTAATTTATGTGATGTGTCCATAATTATGTATGCATTTTCATGGGTTTTTCCTGTGTAATCTACATGTATATTTTTTTTATTATTTTGTACAAATTTGTGCATTTGTAGAGTATTTTTATGAATTAAATTAGTATCAAAGTTTGGGAAATTTTCATGTGGCATTTCCCAGCAGGGGTCTGGGGATGCTACATATTGGAACAAGGAATATGATTCATTAGCATGTGTTTCATGTTTCAGTTTGGTCATAGATAATCCTTCAAAATTATATGCAACATGGTATCCTCCATTTCCAAGTACAATACTTATAGCATAGTGGAAAGTAATTGATTCTATCTCAAATGACTATTACAAATTAGGCAGGTGGAAAATGAGTTTTGAGAAAAACTTTACCTCAATCCTTTTGAATTAATTTCCTATTGCATCTATCCAACTGAAATTTTGGATAATGGAGAGATAGTGTAATGGATAATAAATGTTATAATTTTTTTTATGAACTTATGGTAAAATTCATTACACCAATAAAGATCCCAATGTATGTATAAAAAGTGGGAGCTAGCCATTGTGAAATTCCTTGTACCATTGCAAATTAATACTCATACCTTATGCATCAAAGAGATATACTAAATACTAAATTGATATCTATCTAGAGAAAGACTTGTTTCTTTTAGTGCACATATTCTATTGGTGTGGGAACTCTAAAAATGTTTGAACATGTTTCATATGATATTCAAAAGTGTGGTTGAAGATAATGATTTCATCAAGGTATATTACCACTAATTGGCCAATGTGGTAGTGAAATATATCATTGATGAGGCACATAAATGTATTAAGGGAATTGGGTAGACCAAAGGGAACTATAAGCCACACATAAATGACATGTTTTTATTTCAAGGTTGTTTTCTTATATCTATGCAAGGCATTCATCCAAACTTCAGTGATATCTAGATGTTAAATCTATCTTGATGAAAGATCTGGTGCCTTGGAGGTGATCGAGAAAGTATTTAATATGGGGTAGGGGATAAAGGTTCTTGACTATTATTTTTTTGAGTTCATTGTAATCACTAACCATAAACCATTCATTTTGTTCATTCTTTGGAATGATGAATGCTAAAAAGAGACATGGATATGTTTTTCACTAGATGCAACCCTCCTCAAGGAGTTTCTAAATTTAGGTAAAAAATTATATTCTCTATGAGGGAGAGTTGGTGGGCTAGGGAATTAGAGAGTGGGGATCCCATGGTAAGATCAAATATAAGTATTGGATGGAATGTGTAAGGGGGACTCTATGAGGTTCCTTTAAAACATTAGGATAATTTTCTAACAAGTGTTTCATAGTGGGTTATGTGGGTTGATAAGTGTTTTCCACCTTGATGAGGTGAATTACATCAAGGTTCATAATCTTGCTATTTGTAACTTGTTTGATTCTAGAATTTCTAGATAGATTATGGGGTTTATATGAAGTGGGGGTTAGTTCATGGATGTGGGATTTTAGTACTTATCATCTCTAATGATGATGTAATTGTTAATTATGTCTCTATATTGTTCATCGTGATGATATTCATAGGGATGAACAAAAATAAGGTCAAAATACTTTAGGGGTGTGATATCACATTCCAGTGTATCGATGAGAGTATTGATGCAAGGGGTGATTCTATAAAATTTGGAAATGTTTAATCCATGTTCTTCATCATTAATCCATACAATATGATAGGGATGTTGATACAAGGTAGTGGATAATTACAAGGAATCCACAAGGGCCTACAAAATTTAGTTTTTTTCGTTGTCATCGAAAAATCTTGCAAAAACCAAATGATACTTGATTTGGAAACTCAGGGTGAAGAGTGGTTGTAAGAGGTGATAGATAAATTGTGATACATGAGAACCAAATTTGTGTCTATGGAGGTGGGGTTTTCCACGTAAATGATTTTTGGATTTGCGGGTTGAGGTGGTTCTCAGTGATGATCTATAAAGGGAATATTAACTACCAAATGGTTTCAAAGATTGTGACATTCATTGAATGAGTAATTTTGAATCTTGTGAAAATGGGGATTGCAATGCTAATGAGGGGCTGGTAGGAAAACATACCCATTTGAAAGGTATGGGAGTCTATTGAGGGAAAACCCGAAAGGAGGTTTGGGTTTAATCTTTTTCTTAGTATATAAGGCTCTATGGAATGATTGATCTATGGTAACAATTCAAAGTTATTTCTACCTTAATAAGAGGTAATAAACCATACATAAATTTAACAAATAATTACCTCTTTATAATTAAGTATTTGAAGTTGAAGTCATATCTTGGAGAATAATTCAATGATGTTGGAGTACTTCACACACACCTAGGATTTATTTTTCCTAAGGTTTTCCCTATATTTATTAGTCATTATCCAGTCTCCTAAAGTTTAGGGAGAATATTCCTCTATGAGAATATTCTCTTTAGTTTTCACTTCAGTTTGATTAGTTGAGTGGAGTCTAGATGCTACATTAGGATTATCACCATGAAACATTGGGATCATCACCAGCTAATGTGCATTGTCCTTGGGATCATCACCATTCCAGAGTATTACTCTTGATTCCCTTATATCCTCCTCACTTCACTTTGTTTCGGTCAGATAACTGAAGACTGATAGACTAGTTAACTCATACTAGGTGGAAGTTCACTCCTGTAACTACCCGAGAGAGTAGACTAGGTGGTAGTTTACTCTTGTAACTGTTGGTGTGTGTCCAAATCACTCTATACCACCACTATGGCACCTTGGATTCTCCCCTAGTGTGAATTAGTTGAGTTATACAGAGTACATCATGTGTAAATTATCATTCATTAATTTTGGTTAATGAGAATTATTCCATTCTTTCTCTCATGCTTCTCTTTTCTCATATTTTTTCTGCAACTGTGTATGTCAATTCCCAGCTAGATCTATTCTGCGGAGGTTCAAAACATTTACATGGTATCAGAGTCGATGGATTGCTAGGGAAAATACACACCAAATTATGTTTTGCAGGTACCATACAATTTCTTTGCATGGAAGGAGAAGATGATCATCCATATTTGAAGCAGAGGATTGTATAGGTTAAAAGCAACATCATCCATAGAAAAATCCAAGTATCTAAATTGATTGGATGAAGCATTTGGAATAATTTACAGTCTCATTTTTCTTGAACTCATATTTCACATATCCTCTTGTAAAACCCCCAATGAAGCCTGTACCACTATGGAAGGGATTTTTGGAAAACAAGACAAGATGAGAGGACACTTTTTTGAGGTGGAATTTATCACATTGGACCCAAAACCTTTGACAGTCTCCAAGATTGATTTACCAATTATAAGGATTTGTTGTCTCTACTCAAAGCTTGCGGGGTTGATATATCTAATGAGGAGAAACAAATGGTTCTCACCATTCTCTCCAACCTTGGTCCAGAATACTCATTACTTGTATCCACATTTCATTCACTTTGATTGCATCTGGATCTACCTGGAAAATTCCCTCTCTTGAGGACTTTATCGAGTCTCTAACACAAGAGCATAGAAATATCATCAATATGGGAAAAATCAAAGGCCCAAAGGTGCATGCACTTACTATGCAAGACGATAGTGGTCATAAATATAATAAATATAAAGAAAAATACAAAAGGAAAGAACATTAAAATCCAAATAAGGAAGGGTACTCAAAACACTTCCATGATGCCTCCGGATCCAAAGGGGGAAATGGAACAAAAAGGGAGAAATTCACTTACTTCCATAATGGATTCCATCTAGAATCTGCATGTATGCAGAAAAAGATATATCTAATGACCAAAATACTTCATAAAAAAAACCTTAGAGATTGCATCCCCGAGGGTTCCAACAAGAAGAAACCATAAGATCAAAATCCCAAGAAAGGCAATTCTATACATGCCTTGATTTCCATCAACGAAAGCTTCGATAATGTGTTGCACCTTCCCAAAATTTCATTCAATTTTCTCTCTCTATATTAGATGAAAAAATCTAGCACAAGAAAGATAGTCATATTCACACTTGATGCTGTGAATATCTATGACATGCAAACCAATTCTAGGGTTGATACCACTGAGGTAAATCATCAATCTAGACTCGACACATTTTATGAATTTATTGAACCAGATTATGCATTACTTCTTACCCATGCTGATGAAAGCAGTAGGATATGGCATAAAAGGTTCAGGAATTTAAATTTAATATATATGAAAAAACTTATCAAGCAGGGAATGGTTGATCGTCTACCTGACATCCACTTCTCCAAAGGAATTTGTGAGGGATTTCTTCTTGCAAAACACCCTCAAGAGAAATTCGACAAAGGAAAGATGCAGAAGTATTCCTTTCCTTTAGATCTTATCCATAGTGACCTCATAGGCCATTTTCCACATCCATCAATCAGTAAAGTGAGGTATGTGATCATTTTTGTTGATTTTTCATGCTTCTGATGGATTTACTTTCTCATGCAAAAATCAGAGGTCTTTCAACACCTCAAAGATTTCAAATCCCTTGTTGATACACAATCAGGAAAGAAAATCAAAGTCCTCTGAACTGATAATGAGGGAGATTATGTAATCCATGAGATACAAAACCTTTTTCATGAGGCAGGGATTTAGTTTCAACACACAGTTCCCTATACTCCATAGAAAAACAGAGTTGCTCAGAAGAAAAATATATCTCTAAAAGAGATGGCATCTTGCATGTTATATACAAAGTCACTTCCACAAACATTATGTGTCGAAGCACTTAATTGTGCAACCTACATCCAAAACATATCTCCCCATATATATGTCCAGGATAAGGCCCCCTATGAGGCTTGGAGCGGCCTCAAACTGGAATTTACCCACATTCATATTTTCAGTTTATGTGTGTTGGTCCTTGGGTATGGAAGTAAGAAAATATTAAGGTAGAAACTACAGAATGTGAACTGCGCGAAAGACACAGTGACTGATACTGGGTCAAAGTAGTTGGATGCTAATTAAGAGAAAGAAAGAAAAGGACTTCACAAAAGTAGAAAAGGACTTCACAAAAGCCCAGAATAAGAACCCTAAACTTAACACTGAGGACTGGTTGGGAAGGTATATCTTTACTGATATACACGAGATTTTCTTTGGAGAATTCATCAAGAGTTATCCAAGTGGCTAGCTAGGTTAGCAGACACCCAGTTTGAGATCAGATCTAGACCACCTGTGGTTTGGATGTCGACGCTAATCAAGAATATCAAGAGAGTTGATAAGGCTGTGTCAAGAGCAGTAGATCACTGGTTCGATAACACCATTGGAGGATATATCACTAAGTTTGTTGTTGATAGAATATAATCATATAGTCAAGCAGAGAGATACTTCTTCAAGGGACCTAGAGGAATATTTTTACAATTTGTGAAGTTGAGGATCAAGATGCCATTGCATGAGAAGAACATATTGAAGGTACAATAGTTGGTCCGATCGAAAATCTAAGGTTCAAGAATTCAAATAGTGACATTGACACAGAGGTGCGACATACGTGCAGTGGAATAATATTTAGAGAGGTCCCTCTGGTGAACTTGTTCGAACAGAACCACAAACCACTGGTACAAGATGAAGGGTTTTATAGTGGAGAGGAAGAATAACTGGTGAACGAGGAACATTTAGAATCTGGTAGGGTTGAAGAAGGAAAGACTGAAGATCCTCTCTGAGAAGAGTCATAAACTTCAAGAACTGTGCAGAGCGTTGAAGTAAGTGTTATTACTCCTCCTGTTGTTTTAGCAACATTACGCAATCAGAGTAATCAGAGTCACTAGAGCACTCAGAGAAATTTCACTAGCATTCCACCACATACTCAGTCAAGAAACCTAGGAAGATCTATGGAAGATGAGATGAGGTTACCCACCTTTAAATGAGATGGATATGAAGATCCTAATCAACATTGGTTTCTATGTGAAGTTGTGTGGAGTATTAAGAATGTCACCGACGAAGCTGTTAAAAGAGCTCAATTTAGTACTACCCTGAGAGACCGTGTACTAAGATGGTACATGAAGTTTTTCCAAGGGGTTGTCCAACCAAAACTGTTGAACGAGATCAAGATTATGTTGATTGCAGAATTCAATAAACCCAAGTCGGAGTCCCAATGCATTACAAAACTAAAATAAATCAAGAAGAAAGTAGATGAACCTATTTGGGAGTTTGATCAGAGGATTAAGACCTTAACATGCCATTTGAGTTTTCAGATCCCAGATGAGAAGAACAAGGAATGGTTCATTACTTCCCTCTTACCACACACCAGAGTCCCTATGATGCAACAAAATATTTCTTCACAGGCTGAGGCATTGGAGATCACCATCAAACTAGAATCAACTCATATGGAAGAATCCAGCTCAGGTATGAGTCAAATCTTGATTCAGCTAACTAGTTTATCTCTACAGGTCGAAGATATGAAGAAAGACAAGGGAAAAGGTAAAAGATAATATATATAGCACATTATATACAATTCAGAAGGCCATGACAAGGAGCATTGTCCCCTATTTCACAAGTATTTGGCATCTGGAGCTCTGAGTCCTTTAACACAACTTACCTTACCATGGTGTGAGGTATGTAGAAATAGACATCGTTCTGGTGAATGTTATTACATGAAAAAATATGTTCAAAAGCCCACAAATCTATATTGCACGTTCTGTAAGTCGATAGGGAATGATGATAGGGATTGTAGGGCCTATGACCTCATGCATTAAAGGTCAAGGGATATATACAAAATTCAAGGCAAAGTACAACAAAAAGGAAACACTACACAATATAATTCTCTAGGAAGAGGAAACTTGAACCCTCATGATGGATTCAGAGGAAGAGGAAGAGGAGGAGGTAGGGGCCGAGATAGAGGCCAAATCATTTGTTATAACTGCGCACAACCAAGACATTTGGCAAGGGATTTCCATAACACTTGTACCACTTGCAGTTACTGCAACTCATTTGAGCATGTCATTGAAGATTGTCCCATGTTGTTAGACAAACTTCAAGAAAAATGAGGAGGAAACCAGCAAGTACAACTCATCTCAGCAGAACCTCATGGAGAAGACCCAAGAGTCCCTGTAATCACTAGAGGAGGCATTGTTACAAGAGAAGACAGAGTGACTCCGAGAAAGACTAAAGAATAATTAGGGGTGTGAAAAGTTGCAGATAAGACACAAGTGTTTGATGCGAAGAAAGAAAAACAAATATTTGAGGAGGAAAGAAAAGAATTCGGGAGAGACCATGGTTCTTTATCAAAGACATGACCAGAAGTAAGAGAATGTGGAATTCCCATGGAATTCGATCAGTCTTCTTTTCCAGGAGAAGGAAAAGGGGTAAGTCAGCTCATGGAATTATTACATACTTCCATTAAGTTGATCTAGGCTGAAAGCGCTATACAAGAGCTACAAAATTTAATCAGACAGTACGAGCTAGGAAAGGTAGATCCCTTGTTGAATAGAGAATTACACCAAGTCTCTAAAAAGAGAAGGAAAAATAAGGAACTACACTTGAATGCTCAAATTGGAGAGTATGATATAGACTATGTGGTCCTCAACTTAGGGTCGGAGGTCAATGTCATGACGAAGCAGACCTGGGAACTGATGGGAAAACCTAAGTTGATCTATTCCACTATTAGGCTTAGGATGGCTAATCAGCAAGCTTTAATCCCCTTTGGAAGATTGGAACATGTTCCTGTGGACATTGACGGAGTAAGGACGTTTGCATACTTCGAGGTGATTGAGATAGTTGATCATAGCTATCCTTACCCTGCGCTGTTAGGAATTGATTGGGATTTTAACAATTCCACTATGGTTGATTTAAAGAAAAGGAGAATGATGTTTGAAGGAGATGGCCTTAGTTTCATTTCATCTTTGGATCCTGATGAAGGTCAGATATACACATAACCCATTAGAGAAGAAGACTGCACATATGAACTAGAAAACATATACAAATTAACAGTCAGGCCACATGATTACATTAATCCTACAACAGACGGGAAACTAAGCTGGTGAAGTGACAATGCATGTTCATCGGATTCAGAGGAAGCACTGGAGAAATGGAAGAAAAAAATGTATGAAGTATCACAAGGAGATGTGCTATATTAACAAGATAAGTTCATTGGATTGGAAGAACAATAGGTAAATTTCCCACCTTTGATGGTCTAAATCATTTAGAATCATTCTTGTTGGAATTTGAAGAGATTGTAACAATACAACAAACATTGTTGGAAATGGATGAGACCTTGAAAGAAAATCCAACAAGATGGTGGGGAACACAGAAAAAAAACATTACAAACTGGGTACAATGTCGCACTTTGATGACAACACAGTTTTTAGAGAAAGTAGAAGGCTGTGAAGTTAGGTACACAGGTCAAAGTTTCCTGAAGGACCATGTGCAAAGTTGTGAGGAAGCCTGGATCAACATTCCTCAAGAGCAGTGGGTGCACAAATTCATTTCCACACTGGACACAACCCCTATCAATTGGTATCTTCAAGAAGAACTACACCTCATCGATGCAGATTGGGAAGGTATGAATTAGAACTTTGTAACTACCTTATTGTTTGAAATCCAATACCCTACAGTGGATCAAGCATTATAGATTGTAAGACATAAATTATTTGAGGAGTCACCTAGCCTCCCTTTGGAATAAGAAGAGGACGAATGGACTGCGCATCTCCATAAATTGCAAGGTTGTTACAATATCAATGTTGATGAAGACGATGATCTTAGGAAGGTGAACGTCACCGAAACAGAAGGCCAAAGAGACATACAAGGACCAGGAATTGAGCTACCTTTCATTGGACAACCAATTAAAATAAAAAAAATTAATATTGGAATAGAGTAAACACCGAAGCTTGCAAATGTTGGAGATTATTGGGATGCTGCCACTATTGACAAGATCACAGAGTTACTGCATGAATATCAGGACTTGTTTCCAACCAAGTTCACTGATATGAAGGGAATTAAAGGGCCCATGGGAGATATGAGGATCCCTTTGAAACCATATGAAATTCCAATCCAAAAAAGACCCTACAGATTGAACCCTAAATATAAGGAGAAAGTGAATATTGAACTCGACAGAATGTTGGAATCATGAATCATAGAACCTGTTGAAGAGTCAAAGTGGATTAGCCCTATGGTGTTGCAGGATAATAATAACGGAGAGATCAGGATCTGTGTAAATATCACGAAGTTGAATGATGCATGTTTGCATGACTCATTCCCTACACCATTTACTGACGAAGTGTTAGATAATGTAGGAGTACAGAAGGTATATTCTTTTACAGATGGATTTTTAGGATACCATCAGATCGAGATTGCCAAGGAAGATCGCCATAAGACCACATTTGCAACAGAATGGGGATCCTACCATTATATAGTGATTCCATTTGGATTGAAGAATGCACCAGCCATATTTTCTAGGGTGGTGGTCGAAGCATTCAAGGAGGTTTTACATATATTTCTGGAAGCATATTTTGATGATTGGACTGTTTTTATCTTATTACAAAATCATATTGAATGTTTAAGACTAATTTTGGATAACTATAGGCAGTGCCAGATTTCCTTGAACCTGAAGAAATGCATCTTATTTTCACCCTTTGGAGTGTTGTTAGGTCATATTGTGTGTAAGAAGGGTCTGTTGGTAGACCCATCTAAGATTTCCATTATAGTTGATATGTCCCCTCCTACTTCAGTCAAATAGTTGTGCACTGCATTGGGACATACTGGATACTACAAGAAGTTCATTGAAGGCTATGCATAGATCACAACACCCATGGAGAATCATTTGAATAAATATTGTCAATTTCATTGGAGAGAAGAATGCCAACAAAGCTTCGACACACTGAAACAAAAAATGGTTACTGCGCCTATCCTGATTTTCCTAGATTGGAGCAAGGAATTTCACGTGCATGTCGATGCATATTCTATTGCATTAGGAGCTATGTTAGTACAACCAAGAGCTGGAGACATTGACCACCCATTAGCCTTTTCTAGCAGGAAGCTATCAACAACTGAGATTAATTACACCATCACTGAGAGAGAAGGATTAGCCATGGTGTATGCGCTACAGAAGTTTCACCACTACTTATTGGGAGGACAATTTAAAATGTTTACTGATCACTCCACGCTGAAATACCAAGTCACCAAGCCAGTGTTGGGGGGGATAATATGCAGATGGCTTCTACTATTTCAGGAATATTATTTCAAGATCGTGGTTAAGCCAAGGAGAATGAACAAAGGACTTGACCACTTGTCAAGGTTGGAACATGGAGAGGAACCTACTAGTTTGGAGGATACAATTTCGGATGCACAGTTGTTGTCCATTAGAAATATTGATGATCACTTCGTCTAGATAGTCTAGTTGTTGTCAATAGGAATGTCACCTAGTGAATACACAATCACTCAGAAAAACAACTAGTAGTGCATGCTGCAGACTTTTCACTTATAGTTGGACAACTATATAAGATAGGACTTGATGAGATCCTGAGGAGATCTGTTATGGAAGAAAAACGACCACTTATTTTAGCATAAGCCCATGAAGGCATCACAGGAGGACACTATGCAAGAAAAGAAATAGCACAGAAGGTTCATAGAGATGGCCTATGGTGGCTTACTTTACATAGAGATGCTAAGGACTACTACAGAGCCTACGATGTTTTCCAAAGAGTTGGGAAACCATCCAGAAGAGATGAAATTCCTTTAGCACCGTAGCTGACCCTACAAGCATTTGAGAAATGGGCCATTGATTTTGTGGGACCTATAAACCCACCAGGAAAGCACACAGGAGCAAGGTACATAGTCACTGCGACAGAGTACTTGACCATATGGGCTGAAGCAAGAGTAGTTAAGGACTGTAGTGAAACTATAGCTACAGGCTTCATATTTGATGATATCATCACCAAGTTTGGATGCTCGAAGATCCTTATGAGCGATCAACAAACACATTTTATCAATAAGACCATTGAAGCCTTGATGGAGGAATTTGCAGTCCATCATCAGAAGAGCACACCCTACCATTCACAAACAAATGGGATAGTTGAAGCATTCAAAAAGATCTTGGAGACACCACTGATGAAGATTTAATGTGTGAATAGGGATGACTGGGATTTAAGAGTACCAGTAGTACTATGGGCCTATAGAACCACTTGCAAGAAGCTAACAATGCATACCCCCTTTAAGTTGGTTTATGCTCTAGAACCAGTTTTAGCGATGGAATATTTGGTCTCGAGTATAAGAATCGCAACTTTTACAGATATGGATGACACTGAAGATGTTCAAGAGAGGATCACGCAATTGGTTGAACTAGAAGAAGACATATTTATTGCAGGATTCCATCAGCAGGTATATAAGGAAAGAGAAAAGGCCTACCATGACAGACACATCAAGAGGAAGGCATTTAAGCAAGGTGATTTGGTACTAATATACGACAACAAATTCATGAAGCATCTAGGGAATTTCAGAACACATTGGATGGGGCCATATGAGGTTGTCTATGTCATGGAAGGAGGAGATGCATAGTTGAATGCCTTGAATGGAGAATGGAAGGAAGGTTTGGTGAACGGAAGTCGATTGAAACTGTACTATGACAACCAGCTACCTCGCAGCCATTAGTAAGAGAAAAAGAGGAAGGGTCTAGGTACTAGGTGCAGTTGAAACTGGGTACCAGACACATAAAAGACAGTCTGCACACAGTGGGGAATGAGAGAGCAGAAAGCACAAGCTTCTCCTCGTAGCCTGAAGTCAAAGAAAATCAAAAGGATTAGATATGAAGTGCCTCGGGACAAGTCACAGGTGAGTGTTAGGGGCCTGTTGGCCCTTGGGTATGGAAGTAAGTGAAGATTAAGGAAGAAAAGATGGAATGTGAATGACATAGAATACACAGTGACTGATATTGGTTCAAAGTGAGAAGAAGAGAAGAAAATATGAAGAGAAGTAAGAGAAAGCAAGTCATTGGATGAGGAGATTGAGGATGATAGATGAATAAGGAAGATATATCGTGGACAACTCAGCAAGCGTAAAAATCCATCGTTGGATGCTTTGGAGAACCCCACGAGAAGGAAGGAAAGACAGGCTGGCAAAGCCATGATAATGTGGGTCTAGTTGACCTAGGGTTTTAGACACCTAGGGTTATGGTATATAGGGTTTTGACACTTAGGTTTTGGCCTAAGGATGTCAGTGAGTCATTGTAATGTATAAATAAGAACCTAGATGAGGGAAGAGGGTTCAGTGAAGAGTCTCAAGTTTGTTATTGTTATGAGTGATTATTGTAGTGAGAGAGAGAAGCATTGAGCAGTGAGGGAATTCTGTGTTGTAAGATCTTCAGCTGGGTGCGAATATCAACCCTGTAATTGGGTGCGCAGGGATGGAAGATAGAGAGAAGAGAGAAGAGAAAAAGAGAGAGCATCTACTAGCTAGGAGTGCAGATAATAATTGTATTCTTTCATATTAATATATTATAAAGAACAATTATGTGGACGTATCCCTAGGGAGAGGGTGAACCACGTATATATTAGTGTTGTGAGTGATTGATGTGGTGTTCTCTTTTTCTTGATATATTTTTATTCCATTAGTGGTTTAGATCTGACAGATAAATGTGTGAGGTAGGAATAAGTTGATTACTGACATCTAGATGCTATGTTGTTCTTGTATTGGATCCACTTTGTATTCCCTTTGGTTGTATACATCTATGTGCTGCAACCCCCCATAACTACTTTGGGTGAGACTACATCTTCCTCGTAAGTGTTTCCAAAAGGGCCAGTAGTTAGGGCTTGTTGGTGCGCTCTTGGAGCTGAACCCTGGGTCTACCCCTATGCCAACAACTTGCATTGGCCAGGATTCCCTCTGAGAAGAGGAAGGCACTTGATCCACAGAGCACATAGTGTATATTTTTTGGATACGCCAATGGTGTAAAGGGATATAGTCTCATTAATATTTACTTGAACTAGCTCATCATTTAGTGTAATGTCCAATTCGAGGAAATTTTCTCGCATGTACATCAACATATGCATGCATAAACCTTTATTCTTTCACCTATTACAGATGATGAGCATGCACATACCGACTCTTATTCATATGAGATCTATGATTCAGAGGATGCAGATGATCCAGATACAGATTCAGTACAGTCATATGCATAGTCAGTGCATCAAGATGAAGATGGAGAGCCAGAGAAGAGGCCCAAGAGGGCCAAGTCTACTCTTCAGTATGTAGGGGATATTGTTGGGGATCTAGCTGATACTAGGAGAACTCAATTTGATTTCAAGGAGCCTCCTCTTTCACTCACTACAATTGAAATTGTTGTAACCTAGGTATGCACCCCTACCCTTTCCCTCCTTTGGTCTATACATCCATGAAGTCTGATTTTTTTTTTATGTTTGCTAAGTTTATTCTCCATGATTTAATGACTCAGTGTCAATGACCCCTACCGGTATTTTATTTCTTTGCATCATAGAATTGATTTCTTGAAAGTTGATTACATGTTATGGTTTGATTTTGAAAAATATTTCATCATGTTTACCATTAATTGAGCGTGCAAGATATCGACCAAGTCCTTCATATGCACAAGAAAAATCCAAAAAGAAAGACACAACAATCCAGAGAAGTGGATTATGGGCTTAGGTTGTGAGAAATAGACACATTAAAAAAATTTATGGTCCAGAACTGACAGTCAATTAAGATCAACAACTCTTGTGCATTCATATTTTCAAAATTGTGATATGTTTTAACCACAAAGAAATATGAAGTTTTACTTTGGGACTTCGACGTTCGGGCGTCCAAGCTTGTTATTTTTTCAATCCTAAAAATCCTCGAATGATAAATTTTCAAAGTGGTTTCCACATCATTCTCAAAGATTTTAATCTAGAGAAAACACAGTTCCCCGAAGTGCCAGATCTACTAAGTGTCGAAGGGCTAGAGCCCCCAAAGTCCCAAAATATTAAATGATTAAAGTATATTAATCTCTGTTGAATTTTCTTAGTGATAAGAATTGGTTAATGACTTTGTGAGTTTGGTAATTCGAGAGATATTTATACTCTTCATTCAAAATCTCTCGAACACCAAATTTTCGAAGTGGATTGTCCTCATTAATTTCCTTCATTAAAGTATTCTTTAAACGGGGCTAAATGAAGAAAATGTCATTTTACAAGTGAAGCCATATATTTGCAGGTATCAAATGAATTTCTAATCCAACCAGTCTACAACATCAGATTACTCATCAGGAAACAACTTGGATTCAAAGGAACCTAAGGTAGTTCATGGGTATCACATGAGGACGAAGAGAATCACAACACTAGCATACCACAATCAGTCCATCATAGAAAAATACAAGAAGAAAGGGCCAATTACAGTCAAGAAAAAGAAGCTTGATGATATCAAACATGTGCATAAACTGAAACTGCAAGTCCAGAACTTGCAACACCATAATCAGGAATTGGATAAATTGTACTCCAAGTTGTGGAAGAAATATAAAAGACTCTAGAAGAAGCACTAGAAGACTTGTTGCCTTCTAAAGGAGATAATTTGAAGAAGCTGCCAACACACCTAGTTATCTCCCAATGGCCTCCAAAAGTGCACATGTACACCTGTACTCGATAACAAAGTTTAATTCAATCACTCCCAGATAGTTTTTGTTAGAGTTCAGTTTACTCCAACACATGCATCAGTATAGTTTTATTACTAGTAGCTTTTAGTTGTTTAATTGTAATACTTTTTAGATTAAGGCATAATAAGTGGCCTCTTATGTGTGATAAGAACGACTCCATTTTTATTAAGTCAAGTTCAAAGTATACATTAATGTACTCCAATAGTATTTTAGTTAAGTTAATAAGTTGTTTTGCAACTGATGGTGTAGAGTCAAGCCTTAGTTCCAGATGGATGGGAGCCTCTACAATTTTGATAAATAAGAAGATTTTGTATGTTTTTAGGGTTTATTTTTTGGGAAAGGAATATCAGTACATCAAACTGGTTGAACCTTTTCTATGCATGGATTAAATCTCTCTACTTGGTGAATATACTCTTGATGACATTTTTTTTGTCCAAATCTACATGTGTTTTTTTATCTTATCTTGAATGCAGTTTTTTATTTGTGTGAAGCACATTTCATTTCCTTCAGCTATTGTATAAATTTTCTTTACTAATATGCAACCTGTGAAACAACAAGTGATTTTGTGAATATTTGTTTAAATTACAACATGTGGGAGTAATTGTGTTTTCGATACATGTTTTATGTGTTGAAATGATATTTTAAGTATTAAACTTCTTGCAGCAGAGTATTCATTGAATGGTCTTTTGTTTCCCTGTGTTCTATCCTATATTACATCGCTTGTCTGTCATTTGTGTGCCACCAGCCAAGGAGAACCCTCATATATATAATTTTTCCAACCCAACCATGTTCTTGTATTGGTAAACCAACCCTCCAACTGACCAACAAAATCAAATAACCAAAAAACCAACCATTCCAAAACTTGAGGTGGCCTAGATTTTCTCTTTGGCGATAAGGTGCATACTTTAGGACCAACATCTTCTCACGTTGTTGCTGGGGAATGGATTAATTAAATATATTTCCCTGGGAGAACGGAAATGATTAGATCTTACCTTTGATGGTGAACAAAGATCAAACACATATAGACTGCCATCTTTAACCTGGCAACTCCACTAAGTAAACTTCAAAAAAAAATATTGGCTCCTCGAAAAGGACTCAAGAGATCCAAATCTGAGCACATCAAAGCCACTGAGGCTCATCCCAACCCTAATAAGGACATATTAGTATATGAGCCAGAAAGGAAACTAAGAAAATACACCTTAGCTTAGATATATACCTCATCCCTCAAGGGTAAAGTTGCACCCAAAGTGTCCACTTTTCTTGATTATCACAAGCATATTGAATTTTCTAGCCTTGATAATCACAATTCCAAGGAACCTTAGACACCTTCAACTCCTGCCTCTAATTCATCATCTAGTTCAACATCCACCCCTGCATCTCCAATCAATATTTAGATCCCTATTTCCCAAATAATGGTTGTTAATAGGATGGATGCCATAATTCTTTCCAGATATGCACCCATAGTTTTTCATGTAGGCTTACATGCACTCCCAACCATAGAGTACATGGAATATTTTCCAAGATATAATGGGGAAGGGTATATCACATCCAAGGAACATTTGGTATCCTTCTACACATTTGTAGACAACTTCAACATTGACTATGAAGATGTGTGGATGAGGTTGTTTGTACAAAGCCTCGATGGGGAAGTTAGGAAATGGTTTTAGGATATCCCCCCTGCCTCCATTATAGATATTGATGCGCTATATTAATCCTTCATAAAGAAATGGGGATATAGAAGAGATTATATGTATTACATCACCGAGTTTGGGGCCCTTAAGAGAAATAATGGTGAGTCTGTGTTAGACTTTACCAAGAGATTCAATAAGATGTATGGTAGGATTCCAGATGAGATCAAACCAACTGAAGCCTCTACCAAGATTACTTATGCCAATGCATTTGATGCAAATTTCTCCCTTCTGTTGAGGGAGATAAGATCCACCACCTTATTTTCCATGCAAGAAGCAACCATTTAGGTTGAGTCTAACATCCTAGCATCAAAAAAGTTAAATACTACATATGATAAAGAAAACAAGAAACAGAGAG
Source organism: Picea sitchensis (assembly GCA_010110895.2). NCBI lineage: Eukaryota > Viridiplantae > Streptophyta > Pinopsida > Pinales > Pinaceae > Picea > Picea sitchensis. The sequence continues at coordinate 178,997 of SNQJ01S0012137.1, forward strand.
AGGAGTTCCCTTCTTCCTCTAACCCAACCACATTTGATCCTAAACTTGATGAAATGACCAAAGCTTTGAAGGATTTGACATTTGAAACAACTAAGATGAAATGGGAATCTAAACAACCAAACAGAGCTTTTGAAGGGGTTGGGAACATAAATCCAAATCAGTTTAGAAGGCTGAATGATGCACCTCAGATAATGGAGAGAGAGAGGAGGAATTTTGATGACCAAAGAGTAGTACCTCCTTTCCAAAACAATCATACTGTGGAGATGGATGTAGATAGTGATGTTGTAGATGATGTTTTTGTACTTTTCAATGAAACATATTTTTACACTAGTCACTTAACGCAACAAGATTATGAGGTAGCATAACCTTCAAATCTGTTTGATATTGAGATAGGGGAAGAGGGATTTATTCAAGGCTAGACCCAAATAAAATATGACTTGAGGCATAGAATAGGCACTCCCAAATGCACCACCTCCGATCAAGATAGAAAAATAGAGGTTCTTCTCAAGCCAAATCCAAGCAAGGGTGCATTGGCTAAAGCTCACCAACCTCCTCCATTTAAGAATGTTGTCCCTAAAGTAAAGGAAGTTGATAGGCCACAAGAATATTTCATCCTAGACCATGAGTTGAGCAAGATCAAGATCTCTATACCTCTACCAGAACTGTTGAAAAATGATCCTTTCAAAAAATCTATTATGCAGGTTCTGCAACCACCTAATTCAATTGTAACTTATGATGTAATTAATCTACAGGATGAAAACCCAGCCATTACGGTGGGCCCACATATCAAGGATGGATATGATGCCTTTCCACCTTTCTATGTATCTTTAAATGTCCATGAAAATATACTACATAACTATCTCATGGACTCAAGTGCCTCAGACAATGTCATTCCTAAGGTTGTGATGGAAGAACTAGGTTTGGAGATCACCAAGCACTACTAAGACCTTTATTCCTTTGACTCTAAAAAATTCAAATGTTTGGGATTAATAAAATATCTAGTGGTTTCTTTGGCACATTTACCCATGAAGAGTGTAGCTATAGACATCATTGTGTCTGAAAACCCCCCCAAGTTCGGTATGCTCCTGTCCAGGACGTGGGCCAAGAAGGATGGAGGATCATTACTAATGGACCTCACATATGCTAGCATCCCTATTTTCGAAGGAGAATGCAAGAGGCTATAAAGGGAGGTCAGGTTGGCATATATAATAAATGACCATCATAATCCAAGAAATCATATAGTTTATGTTGTTGAGGATGATATTGGGTCATCTTTTTTTCATTTAAATAGTGAGGAACCAGAAATTACAATCAGGAAATGCAAAAATCAGTCACTGGCAGATCAACAGAACAAAGTGTGGAGGATGAATTTCGATGTATCTTCATCAAAACAAGGTTTTGGGGCTGGTATAGTCCTCATTTCCCTTGCACAAGAGGTTATAACGCTTTCTTATAAGATGGAATTCGAGATTACTAACAATATAGATGAATATGAAGCTCTAGCACTTGGCTTGAGGGCTGCCAAAGACATGGCCATTGACAATTTGACAGTTTTTGGTGATTCTAATTTAATCATCAATCAAGTCAAAAAAATCTATCAAGCTAAGAATCCAAGGCTCAAGAAATACAGGAACGAGGTGTGGGACTTGGTTGACAACTTCTTTTTGGCATTTGATATCTCCTTCATTACCAAAGAGGAAAATCAGAAGGAATATTCTTTGGCCTTAGCTGCCAACACTTTCATACCTCCCATTGGTCCAAATATCAATTATCAGGTGGAATTTAAACATAGAACAACCATACCAAACAACATAAAGAACTAGCAAGTATTTAATGATGAGTTGGAGCTACAAATATTTTTGGAGATCATTGAAGAATTATCTAGTATCTCAATAGATCAAGAGGGTGAAGATGATGAATCAGAAAATCAACAAACATCTCAGTTGTTGAACAAAGTGGTTGGACATAACATTGTGGAGATTAAAACAAACCACATTCCTAGGGGTCTAGTGCCACTGGAAAGGTTATTTGACATTCATGATGTCTCCAAATAAGATTCCATCAAAAATCAAGAAGAGGAAGTGATGGAATGCAACATTAGGATTGCTGAAAATCCCAAAATAGTCAAATTGTCCAAGGCACTAGCTCCAGACCAAAAAGATAGGTACGTCAGCCTCATGAAAAAAATTTCTGATATTTTTTCATGGTCATATGAATATTTGAAGACATTTGGCACTGACATCATCTAGCACAAGATCCCTCTGAAGGCTGGTTCTAAGCCATTCAGATAGAAGATCAGGTAATTTAATCCAATGTTGATGTCCATAATTGAAAAATATCTTAAATGAATTCTTGATGCCAGAATCATTATGCCCTTCAGGTACTCGAATTGGGTGGCCAACTTGGTGCCCATGAGGAAAAAGAGTGGGAAAATATGCGTGTGTGTTCATTTCCAAAATCTCAACAAGCGTTCTCTAAAGGACAACTACCCCCTGCCCAATATGGACCATATTTTGCAAAGGGTAGTAGGTTCCCACATGATTTCTGTGTTGGATGGGTACTCTGTTTATAACTAGATAGTAGTATGTGAAGAAGACAAAGAAAAAACAACATTCACCACACCATGGGGGAAATTTATGTATTACAAAATACCCTTTGGGTTGATGAATGCAGAGGCCACCTTTTAGAGGGCTATGGATGTAGCCTTTATGGGGAGAAAGAAAAATTTATGGTTATATATTGGATGACACCACCATTTTCTCCAAATCAGATGATGAGCATTTACAACACCTTGAGCATATTTTTTGAAAATGCAGAAGGTATATGATTCTTTGAATCCTAGGAAGTCCCACTTTTCTATGCTAGAAGGTAAAGTCCTAGGTCACATCATATCAACGGGAGGTATAAAAATAGACCCTAAGAGAGTGGAGCCCATTCAAAAAATTGAAATCCCTAGAAATAAGAAGTCTATCCAGTCTTTAATAGGCAAGATAAATTTCTTGAGGCGATTTGTGCCAAAATTTTCTGAAATCATAAGGCCTATAACCAACATGTTGAAGAAATATGTTATTATTAGGTGGTTAGTGGAGGAAAAATCAGCATTCCAAAAGATGAAAAAAGATTTGGTCGAAGACCATGTATTGGTCAGCCCTGACTATATTAGGAATTTGTTATATTATATTTCTCTTCCGAGGAAACCATTGTTGCAGTATTGCTGCAAAAAAATGAAGAAGGACATGAACAAACCATATCCTTTTCCAACAAAGCCCTCCGAGATGTTGAGCTTAAGTATGACATATTAGAAAAGAAGGCATATGTGTTGGTCAAATATTTAAAGTCCTTCAGGGTGTATGTGTTATAGTCTAGAATAACAACCTATGTTCCTAATAGGAGTGTCAAAGAGATTATGGTCCATCCAGACAGTGAAGGTAAGAGAGGGAAATAGATTGTCAAATTGTTGGAATATGACCTGCACATAAATCCCACCATTATGATTAAGGGGTGAGGAATTGCCAATTTGTTATCAGAATAAAATTGTAAGGTACTGGAATTGCATCAAACCTTCACCCAATCTGATGCACCCATGACATAGTTTGGACAAGGCAGCATGCAGGTATCTGAAAATTACTCCTCTTCACCTTGGTTATGATTTAAAATGCATCTATCAAATTTTGCATTTTAAATCAGAACTTGTATTGGAGGGATCCGTCTAGAATCCTATTAAAATTTATTGATGAAAATGAATCTAAACAAGTCACAACAAATATTCACAGGGGATTTTATGGAGGACACCAGCATTGTAAAGCTACCACCCTCAATATCCTAAGGGCAGGGTGCCACTGGCCCACCCTTTTCTGTAATGTATTCACCACAGTAAGTGTTGGCCATATTTTCATTGATATGTTGTCATTGATGTCAACAGTTGATGTCATTGTGATGTGATGATAAGTTATCATTGATGGAATTGTCATTGATGTCAGTAATATAACAGTTAGCAGACAATGAAAATGTCAAAAAATATGCATAGAATGAAAATGTCAGACAGTATGCAAAGATCAAAGCTCAAGTAGTAACTGTTGGATATGCAAGCACCATATCAAGGGAAGGGATTGATTGTGGAGTGCAAAGGGAGAATTAAACAATGCATTAATTCCAATATCGCAATCAGTCTAGACCGTCGATCATCACCTGCCAATAGATATACGGTTGGAATCAGTTCCACTACCAAATGAGTAGTTTCCATTGCAAAACTCAATAATCGTTTTAAACATTGTGCTAATGATGACCCTAAAATCATCCCTGATCATTTATTTGCTCCGAGATAATTCTCGACCATTGGATCAAGTTGAGTGGAAGGACAAAGTAATTCATGGAAGTGACATATTCATGGTCATCCTGGCATTGACCACTTCGGGTAAAATCGACCAAAGGAAGTGTGCATGAAGGAATTTTAGCCAAAGTTGAAGTTTCAAATTAAACGTTAGTCCTTTGATCGTAGGTAACTTTTTGTAAAAAAGAAGAGTCATTGCATTTAAAACATGGAAAAGAAGCATCACAGAAATATCGAGACATTTATATAAGATCATGATCAACGAACAACATTCATTTCGGGTTAAAAGTTGTGAGGAGGTTACACTTCGCATAATCACACTTTGGGTAAAACAAGAAGTAAGAAAGGTCGAAGTCCTGAAGTGGACATGAGTCGTCCGATCTGAGGAACACTTCGGAAAGTATATCGAACGTTGGATCAAGTTTAGTGGAAGGACAGGGTAAGCCACAAAGTGTCTTGAAGTAGATGCAAGTCGTCTGATCTAAGGAACACTTTGGGAAATATCCCAACTGTTGGATCAAGGAAAGTAAAAGGATAGTGTTGTACTCGTTTCGACACTTGGGTGAGAAAAACAATGGCACTTGCATGCCTAGTTGGGCCTGCTAGACAAGACAAAAGTTTGTGAGTGGTTCAAACAATCCAAACACATGTAATAAAAAAATAAACAAACTAAAACAACTAAGGAAATAAAAACTAGAATGCATAAGAAACTTAGAACCATAAAAAATCAACCAATGACCAAGATTATGCCACCAATGGATAACTATATTAGTTGGAAAAACATCGTAGAGAAAAATGAGGAATTATGAGTCTTGTCTTCCTCCTTGGGAGGGATCTTGAGTTCTTTAATGGAGAGCTCTTCTTACAATGGAAGAAAAATGGAAAATGGTGAAGACACTCAATGCCTATTCCCTCAAGAGGTGACTAGAATGGCCTATTGTAATGATGCTTGAATACTCCAAGGAGAAAAGAGGACTCTCAAGGGAGGATTGAGGAAACATAACAATACTATGAATATCTCAGTTTCTTAGTGCACCCATGGTTTCCATTTATATCATTTATTCAAGGAAAAATTCAACTGTTTCTTAGTGTGAACAAGGGGCCCTTTAGGGAACCCTTTGGTTCTTGACCATCCCCCCATTCAAATTTCACTTAGATATGGAGGTCAAATCAAGTTGGGAGCTGGTCCATAAGTGGTTGGGAGGCCGAAAAGAACCATAAGTATGGCGTCAACAGGAGTGTGTGGCTTTTCTCGTACACAATCGCACATTTGGCACATTGTGCTCTCTATGAGATTTTTTGGCCCACACATTGTGCACGTGCTTCCTTTAGTGAGTTTGAGCATGTCAATGTTTTCCCAATTGTATAGTTTTTTTCTTTTGAAATGAATTTTAGTGTTACAAGTGAACTAATGGTTGTTGGCATTGATATATTTTTGTAACCATTTTTGTGCAATGTTGCAGATGAAATTTCAGTGATAACAGACGCCCCATAATATGTGAGGTTAGGAGCACACGTATAGCTAAAATAAATCAATGTTTCTTCTACTGAGAGTGTTGGCCCTCGACCAAGTTTTGAGGAAATCTTGGTCAGGTTTGACCACTTTTTGGACTTCAACGCAGTGATCGAGGAAGGAGTGCCTAAGCAGAGATGATATCGTGGATCTCACTTATTTTGCAGGCTTATGGACCTAGCAAGGGGTTCATTAGGTTTTCTATAATGGGTTTTGGGATGTTAGCCCATGGGTTTACCCATGTTTTAGGCCTTATTGTAAAAGTATAAATAAGTAAGAAGGTAATGTAGAAGAGAGTCCATAGTTTTGGGAGGGATAAGTGCAAGTAGTTCTGAGTTTCTTTGTGCAACAGAACATGTATGTAAGGCTTTGTGCTCAATAAAGGAGTTGGCTCTATGCCTTGACCTATTTTTGGGAAGGAGGATTTGGTGCACAGTGCACAGATATTATGTTCTCTACGAAGCTTGGCTTTGTGGCTTAGTGCACAGGAGAAGGAGAATGCAAGATATTGAAGAATAATAAAGGATACAAAGCAATTGGTGGACGTAGCCCCACATTGGGGTGAACCACTTATATCTTGTGTGTTTGGTGTGATTTGTGTTATGTTGTGTTTTTCATCTATATGCTTAGTGATTTTGTTATGTATAATGGATAGATCTGATGTTGCTTAGTGCTTCACTTGTGTTTTATGAGTGAATGCTAGATCTACCTCTCTACTTAATCTCTACTATTACTACACCGATCTATCTTAGGGTTTCATTTTGTGATGTTCATGAAGCTAATGAAATAATGAATATCATCTCTTAAGTGTTATTAAAGTACTTGCAAAGTGTTGTAATCATATATCTGTGTCCCATCTTGGTTATAGACACCTCGGGTGAGACTTCGTCTTCTTCGTAGATGTTACCAAAAGGGCTAGTAGTTAGGGTTTTTTTGGTGCGTTGTTGAAGCATTGAACCTGTAAACACTCTGTAAATTTCCTAGAGGTTGTTGGAAAAGAAGAAATCTACGAGAGGTAACTTTATCCAACCACTTCGAAGATGGGATCTAGCCCTACCAGCTTCAGAGAGGGATCTCTCTGTATGATTTAGATATGTTTCAAATTTAAAATATTAGGCTAGGTAAATAAAATATGTTGGTTTTATTTGTTGTAGTTTTCGTTGGGTTGGATGAGAGAGATTTACACATCCATTGCGCTATGGGGTCGGTATCATGAAATAAAATCTAAACCAGAAAACAACATTAAATCCTGGGTATACAAAGATAAATCCTGGGTATACAAAGATAAAGTCAAAAACAGGGTATACAAAGATAAATCCTGCAACGCTCGTTACTTTCAAAGATTAGATTTACAAAACAGTGCGATAACTAAGTGAGAATAACATTTAACTTGTGAAAATTCCTCTTTGTATTAATGGGAGATATCTTGAAAATATTACAGTCTGGTAGCTCTCATGGCATAAAGATAAACCCTCAATACTTCTAAAAGTGAAGTATTTATAACCCAAAATTACAAACGATCCTGTCATTAAATATCAGGACGTGATAAATCTATTTTTAGCTTAACTAACTTAACAAATTACAAAAATCTAGGAAACTATTTGATGATGTGTCGAAAATTCATGTTGTTTTCTGGGTGAACCATTGGTGAGGCCTCTGTACGACCTCGTCTAACTAGATAGCTTACTGGGTTGGGACAACTCATCGACTACTCGATCAGGTTGCAAATCTCTTCCCATCGAACATGAATGGGAACGCTGAATTTGAGTAATCTTCGGTAGACTTCATCCATCTCTGTGTACTTGGAAAAAGTAGGCTTGATGATGAAGATGTACCGGATCTCATGCTATATGATGATGTCCAACTGTATCACATCTAGGAATTCCTTGCTAGTGATACTGCCTTGAATTCCTGAAAATTTTGAACTTTCCTTAGCCACATCGGCTAGTCTCTTTTTGTAATCGGGGAGCTTCATCAATTTGTCATTTATCACCTTCAAACTAGGAAGACCTTTCTTCTGTAGAGCCTCGATATTGCTAAAAAACCTTTGTACTCCTAGGTCCATAGCCTGAACCTTTTCTTCCAGCTATAGCATCAGTCCTCTCTTGGTCAAGACTCTCTTGAACTCAAGGATGGTCTCCGTTCTATCCTCAATTCTCATCTCTTCTAGCTCCTCTCTGGTTTTAGACTTCAGGAATTTGATGATTTCATTAGCCTCCATGGGAATCTCTCCCAGTTCTGATCTAATCTTGTCGATATCTTGTTTACTTCTCTATACCAATTCATTTTGCTCAAACATAATCTGTATAATTGGCCATATTTCATTCATAGACTTGGTGATGTCTATCCAGACACTTTCTTTGACTTCGGCCAGTGTTTTGCCTGCCACTGTTTGCTTCCGAAGCTCTTGTAACTCTTATTTGAGCTGGTCTGACACTTGTTTTTCCTTGGAGTATCTGGTTTGGTAAGAATATTTGAGTTCCTGAAGGTTCTCAATCTCCTTTTTGAGCCTGCCAATCTCTATCTCCTACAGATTCATCTCTTTCATAGATTTAACCAATTCAACCGTCTTTTCCAGAGACGTTAGTGGATTTTCCAATGGAACTTCTGCTAGTGACATTGTGCTTACTCCTGAGAGTGGAAATGCACTCAATTTTCCTTCAATTGTGCATTCTGCTCCATGATCAACTTAAGCATCTCATATTTTTCTCCTTCTGTCTCCGCTATTTCCTTTGCCTGCGAGTCTACTGTTGGTGGTAGCTTCAATTGTTTCCTCAAAGACGTTATGTCGGCATTTTCCTTCTTGACCATCTCCTCGACTTATTTCACATTCGAGGGATCATACCCGATCTTGAGGACTAGTACCTCCAATGTCTTAATCATGTTATCCTTGGCAAAGGATGATATTTTCTCCAACTTCAACTGCATCTGGATGTTATTCAGAGACACTTGTAACCTGGAGGCAGTAGTGGGAGCATGTGCCAATGTGGAGAAAACCATTTCTCCAGTTTTCCTGTGAAGATCCATTTGATCAGTTGGATGCATGTCCTTAGTCTGGAATTCAAAAGTTGCCCTTTTGTAATCGGTGATTACCTTTGGGTCTAGCACCTGTGCTTGGATAAATTCCATGTGCATTCTGTGCTTCTTAGTGTCGAATGGTGATAGTAGTATGTATTTTGCAGTCGACGTCTGCTTCCATAACTGGGCATATGTGCTTTTAGTTAGAGTCTGATTCTTTTTCTTGATCAAATCGTATTTCTCAAAGATACTCAGCTTCGGTCCTGTCTCGCCTAGCTGGTTGATTGGTGGAGTATCTATAGGATTCTTTGGTAACATTGAGGTTATGATCTGCTTGCTTCTTGTACTGAGGAGCGACCAATCAAGCTCCATCATTGTAGTGGATGGAATCACCTTTTCTCCAGTCGGTTTAGGAGCCGGACTGACTTTTGGCCTCTTGGTATGTAGTCAAAATTCTTCAGATGATACTTCAGTGATAGGAGGTGACAGATCCTTCCTAGTCCTTTTCTCCTTTGGAGCCTGTGGTGTGGTCGTCTATGATACAGTGACCGGGAGGTCCTGTTGTTCTATCTCAACCAAAGTATTTGGCTCCCATTCCGTCTGGTTGGAAATTTTTTCTACCTCAGGCCTAGATATGTGAACATACAGGATATTCTTGTTTTTTATCCTCATCTCGGAAATTATCCCGCATGGATCATAGTGCCATGTGAAACTAACAAAGAATTTCATTTCCCTTAGTAGTCTGTCTGCTTCCTCCCTGGTTCCTCAACTGTTGTAGATGAAAGACCCAATCTTCCCTTTGATTCTAAGCTGTTGCTTCTTATTCAAAGACACAAAATGTATATCATTCGAGTATATCATCTGCCTTATGTATTCCAGGGCAAAAAATTTGACAGGTAAGTACTTGGGTAGTTTATATGGGGCCAACTTGCACCCATAGACTATGATCTCAGTGTGATTTTGGTACAGGTACCAATCACCAATCTTTGTATGGTCCGAGAGATGTAGGATCCTCTGAACTTCGTCATTAATTCTAGGTTTGGGTCTGTCGTTGAGCATACTCACCACTGGGTGGTAGAACTACTTGATGAACTGCTTGAAACTAAATTTCATGGAGTTATGTCTTAGTAGATAAGTCCATGCTGTTACTGCCTGGGGTTTACCATCTTCGTCCATCTTCTGCATAGAAAAAGCAAATTTGTCTGCTTGGAAGAAAACGAACAGGTATGCCAGTATTGAAGAATATTGGAACATGCCTTCTGTGGTGAAATTTATGAATTGCTCATGAATGTTGTCCACCAGGAATGTGTTGAAGTCGAACTGTGTAGTGGGTTTCTCATTAGTGGAGAAAATAGACAGAAATCCCAAAATGGGTTCATCTACCCATTAATCTGAAAAATAACCAAGCAAGGCGCATAATGACATGATAACCTAGTTTCCTTTTGTTGAGAACAGGGAGGAAGGATAAGGGGGGTTTGTAGTGGGGAGGTGAGCAGATTTTGGAAGAAAAAGCTCAAAAATCTGAGCTCTTTGAGGAAATGACAGCTTCTAGTATAGCTCTGTGATGATTTCGAGGCTAAAGGGTGAGGCGGATTCGGCTCAGAATATTTGCATCTGATGGTTTCTAGCTTGATGAGGAAAATAATTTCCCCAAATGAGGACATGATGTCTCTTTGCTCGGGGATATAGTGGGCTTGGCACTTCAGGGTGAATTCTGGGAAGTGGTGAATCTGGGGGAAAAGATACAAGAATTGGTTGGACTCCCAGAGTCCAATTTCATCACTCTGGTCTAGGAAGACTTCTTTAAGCCATGAATGTAGGTCTACAAAGTTGAAATCGCATTTTGTGTCTGCGATTACGTAGTCTTTGTCAGCCAGAGGAATCCTATCGAGGTCTACAGGAGGCGAAAGAAACGGATTCTCCTCACCTTCTGTTCATTTTGACTTTGGCGCCATTACTGTAACAATACCGGCAAATAAAACAAAAGTTAGTGGGGATGACTGTAGATGTGGGCGACTGACTGTAATGGAGAGGAAAACCTGGTAAATTCTCTGGTGTGATGAGTGGGTAAATGGTGAAGGAATGAAGGGTGAGGGTAGTTTTGAGTAAACGGGTATCCATTGGGTGTGGGAGACAGGTCAGTTGGTTAACAGATAAGTTAGCCAGTAATAAATGGCCAACGGGTCATTTAGAACGTGAGATGGTAGGTGAAAATGACTAAAGCATACAAATGAGTGATGTGGTGGTTATCGATTGGGGGAAAAGACCATGGTGAAGGGACTTGCCATAGGTGAACGAGGGAGAAGGACTGACAGAGTTATCGGATGTGACTCTTACAAAAAAGGTGGATAAAGACATCATGAGGTGATGAGGTATGTCAGACAGTAATAGGCGGTGGGATTCAGGACCAATAGATTCACACCAGGTATAGATAGGGGGCCCGCCAGAGTAAAATTCCATTCTGGACTGCCCCCCCACCGTTAAAGGTAGATCAGTTGGGGGGGTCCGAAAAATACCTTGAGTCGTTGATCTGTGCGTTTCCTTTTGATCGCAGATCTGTGCATGATCTTTAACACACATTCCGGACCCCCCCCTCCATTAAAGGCAGAACGGATGGGGAGGTCCGAAATCCAATATAGATCGTAGATCTAGGAGCCGAAACTTGGTTCGTCCAGATGNGCTTAAGGTAGAACGATCAAGGGGGTCCAGAAAGACTTGTCCACCGTAGATCTGGGCGCTTTCCTCTGAGCCTTTGATACATGAGCAGTGCAAAAATGAAAGCACGAAAGCATATGCACCCAGAGAACTTAGGATAAGTGCATATCGTGGGTTTTCCCAAGCTTTCACATGTTTATATCACCAAGGGGTTAGACAACCATCCTTTTAAGCATCCAAGACATTGTCCAACATTGATCATCGAGCTGGTTTTATTGAAATAAAGCAAACTACCCTATGTTATAACCTAATTTCCTATGACAATTAGCCCAGATTAAACTATTAGACTAAGAACTTACTCTATCCTGGGGCTATCTGACCAAGATTAGGCAGTCTGGACAGATTTATTCACTAACTAACCTAGATCACTTAGCTAAGATTAAACAGTTTAGCCAAGCTTATTCACTATTCCTATCAACATCAATTTAAAAGAACTTGGCCATGCTTGAAAGGTATGGACCAAGTCACTGTTATTGCATGAGGCTCTATTGAATTTCTTTTATCCCTCTTTTATTCTTTTTCTTTCTTTTATTTTTCTTTTTCTTTTTCTTTTTTCTTTTCTCAAATTATTTGTAGAATGAAAAATCATTTGACAAACAAAAACACTAAAGAGATAACATTTTATCACTAGTTGATCCTATAAATTATAGGGTTATAACAACTGCTCCACCTGGGGATGGTACTCTCCTTGTGAAGTGACAAGAATCTTGATTCATGATGTTCTGAAACTTTCTCCATAGTCACCTTTCTTGCTTTATTGGTTTTATTTCGAAAAATTGGAAGACAGTGGTCAGTGGCTTAGGGCCTTCTCTCCAGGCTTCAACCATCTAACCAAAGTCATTCACTTGGAAATTCGCAAGAAAAATGAAAATGGTTTGTACAATGGAAAGTGTGACTTCATGTCCCTACTGAGGCGGTGAATAATGCTTCAACATTCTGCCATTTATCGGTCCTCCTAGTAGATCTGTCCCATCACTGTTCTTGAGCAAGAAGGCGTTATTCCCTCTAAATGCTTGAATCATGTATGGTCCCTTCCACAGACTATCGAATTTTCCATGCTTTCCATTGTCTTCATTTTGGGAATCCCATCTTAGCACCAAATCTCCTAGCTTGAAATAATCCTCCTTGGTTCTTTTGTCAAAAATATTCCTAATGTTTTCTTGGACTACCTGATTTTTGTTGTATATTTCTTCCCTGGACTGCTGCAAATGGATCATCTAGTTGATCCTTATTTGGGAGTCGTTCGGCTCGGCTTGCACGTCTTGTAGCAATTTCATGATAGGAACTCCTAAGGAAGTGGGAAAGACTTCTTCTGTGCCATAGACCAACTGATATGGTGACATACCGATTGACATTTTGGTGGTCAGTCTGTCAGCCCATAGTGCGAAAACCAACTTGTTATGCCACGACCTTTTGTTTTCTTGCAAAGTTTTCTTGATAGTGTTTACCAGGGTTTTATTTGATGATTCTGCCAGCCCATTTCCCTGAGGGTGGTAAGTTGTGGAATGTACCAAACCAATGTGATACTAGCTACAGAAATCTATGAGATTCTTAGATCGAAAAGTAGTTGCATTGTCAGTTATAATTTTTCTAGGACATCCAAAATGGGACAAGATATTATTTTCAAGAAATTTAATAATGACAGAATCAATGGCTTGCCTTCTTGGTACTGCTTCGATCCATTTTGTAAAATAATCTGTGGCAGTAAGAATCCACCTGTGCTACCTTGAAGAGGGTGGATGTATTTCTCCGATGAAGTCTAATCCCCATTGATGGAAAGGGGCTTCAACAGAGATTGGTTTCAGGGGTAGAGGAAGAAGTTTCCTTTTTCCTTCGAACAACTGACATTTATGAAACAAAGTCACTTTATGATGCACATCAGCGAATAGAGTTGGCCAATAGAATCCAGCTCTGAGGATTTTGTTGGCTGTGGTCTTCCAACGCAGATGGCCACCACAGTCTCCTACATGAAAATCCTGCAGTACTTTGTCAGCTTCATCCTTCAATAGAAAATTTAACAAAATACCTCCAGGATCTTTCCAATATAGATTGCCTTCTAGAAGGCAAAATTTTAATGCTTTTAATTTCAAAAACCTAGCTTTAGTTTTGGTCGGACCAGGGGGAGCTTGTAAATTATGCAAACCAAATATCAGGTCTGCGTACCATGGAGAGTTGAGAAATACCTCTATCACATTTGGAGTCGCCTGCTCACCCTGTTTATCTACTGCAACTAAGAAATTAATGTCAAGAGAATGGAAATTTGATTCAGCCATTAACTTTGCTAGACCTTGACCTTTAATCAGTTTAGTAGGCTTAATCTCTATGTCATACTCTAGAATGATAGCAATCCATTTTCCTCTCCGGCCGTCCAGATTGTCTTGGGTTAAAATGTCTTTTACTACTGCATTCAAAACATATGCAATGGTGTAGGAATGGAGAATGTATACTCTAAAATATATTATGGCTTTCACCAAGGGAAAATCTTGTTTCTCCATTATTTTATAATTCAAAGCAACATCTCTTAAAGCTTTACTGAAGAAGGCTATGGGTTGTTCATACCCTTTGTTGTCTTTCTATAGTAATACTGCTGCAATGGTATGTTCAGAGGCGAAAGAAAAAAGATAAAAATCTTTGCTGAAGTCAGGACTTATCAAGACTGGAGCCTGTATGAGTGCGTGTTTGACTTGTTCAAAAGACTTCCTGGACTCGGTGTCCCATTTTATTTTGGTGTCCTTTTTTAACATGTTTGTGATGTTCTTGAGAATCTCGGCCAGGTTGGGTATGAATCTTCGCAGAAAGTTTATTTTTCCGATAAAAGACTGTAACTCTTTGATATTTCTTGGGTGTTCAAATTTCTGAATGGCCTCGATTCTGATGGGGTTGATTTTAGTTCCATCCTTAAGGATTATTTTCCCTAGAAGTTTACCTTCCTCTAATCCTAAAAGGCTCTTCTTAGGATTCAATGAAATCCCAAATTTCTTGCATTTCTCAAAAACTCATCTGAGATGTCGTAAGTGCTCATCATCAGATTGGGAGAACACAGTTACGTCGTCCAGATAGATGAAAATAAATTTGCCAGGTTCTTCCACAAAAGCAATGTCCATCACTCTCTGGAAAGTATCCCCAACGTTCATCAACCCGAAAGGCATTTTCACATACATGAAAGTACCCCATGGTGTTGTGAAAGCAGTTTTCTCTTGGTCATCTGGGTGAATGAAGACTTGATTATAACCTGAGAACCCATCCAGTAAAGAGATTCGACTGGATCCGACTACCCTTTGTAATATGTGGTCCATTTTTGGCAATGGGTAATTGTCCTTCAGAGAGACCTTATTCAGATTTCAGAAATTGATGCAAATCCTGATTTCTTCGGATTTCTTTCAGGTTGGGACCAAATTTGAAACCCATTTGGAAAATCGTAACGGGACTATGATTTTAGCATCGTACATTTTTTTATTTCTTTTTCTATCAGGGGAAGTAGCTTAGGATTGATTCTCCTAAGTTTCTATCGGAAAGGTTTTTGATCTTATTTTATTGGAATCCTATGTTGTATGATGTTGGTGTCATAAGCTTTCAAGTCCTCATAACCTCAGGAAAATACGTCTGAATATTCCTTGAAAAGTTCAATGTATTTGCGTTTCTTCTTAGGGGGTAATGATTTGGAAAGTTTCACCATCTCGGATTTCTCTTCTGTCCCGATATTACAATCTTCTATTTCTTGACCACTGGCTTCAATTTTCGGTTTTTTAGCTACATCAGTAAAATCAAATAAGTCTTCTAAAGGAACTAAAACCTAGGTAAAACATTACTTTTTAAATGCAAAACATCAGTTTCTATCTCATCCTCACCTAACTCTCCTAAATCTATCTTATTTACACTATCATTTCGAAAATAAGGTCTTTTTACATTTTCATCTTCATTTTCTAAGTCTATGTTTGTACACTCGAAATCATTTTTACATTGTAGAAAATATTCAATTTGATCATCATTACCAAATACCTACCAGTATATGATGTTGTCTAGAATAGTTGGTCTGCATTTCACCTCCACCATGTATGGGCGAGTGGAATGAAAAGGTATCTTGCGTGTGGCTGCTGACGTAGCTAATCCATCTGCTAAAATATTCTTTCCCCTAGGCATCACCTGCAAATCAACTTCAGTGAAACATTTAAGGGCATCCAAAACAACATTTCTATAAGCTCTAAGACGAGGATGTTTTGTTGCATAATCACCTTTAACTTGCTTGATTATTAACTCATAATCACCTCTTACCATAATGTGTTTGGCACCAACTTTCTTTAGAAGTTTCAGACCGAGCATCAAGGCTTCATACTCGGCAATATTGTTAGTGCATTGAAAATTTAATTTGTAAGAATGGTTTTCCGAATACTTGGATCTGTGATTGTGCAACCAAACTCCTGCTCCATCTCCTTCTTTGCTTATAGCTCCATCAAAGTCCATGCTCCAGAAATCCGCTGGAAATTCTTCAGTTATCACATTTTTCTTTCTTTTTGCCTCAATGATTTCTCGGCCTTCGTTCTGACCAGATGTATCTTCTTCCAACTGAGTGATTTGTTCTCCCGTATCACCATAGTTATATAGGATAAAGGAATCTAGGTCACAATATGCATAGTACAGAGGATAGTCATGTGGATTTTCTTGGCTGCTAACCATGCATTTCATCAACGTTTCTCTGTATAGTCTTCTCTGTTGCCCAAAAACTAGGACAGTGGAATACGATATATCCAACTGCAAAGTACCTTTCAACTTGCCCCCCCCCAAGACCGGGACAACAACATACCATATTTCGAGGGAATGTCTGCAACCACAACATCCATGACCATGCTTTTTGCAGGAATCTGAACCAGGGTGATACACAGATCCTTGATCAAATTGATACATATGACTTTACTAGAGTCAAAAGAGTGTAAGTCCTTGTAAGGTCTGGTAACCTCAAGTTCTAGTTTTTCCATCACTGCTTTAGGCATCAGATTATGGGAAGCACCTGAATCTAACATAGCATTATGCAGAATCAGATCGTGTATATTAAGTTTGATGTAAAAAGGAGCGACAACACCATTGTCGGTCTAACCATCCACTTCAGGTCCAAACAGGAGTTTGGGTTGATCATCGGTAAGGTTTACAGTATCCAAATGATTCGTCGATCCCAACAGTTAAGGCCTTCGTGCCTATATCAAGTTCAATGCTCAGTGCTTTGATCACCTGCAACCGGTAAGCATCTTTTCTCATCAACTAGGAAAGGGGAATGGGAATTTTTACTTTGGAAAATTCCCCTTCGAGGCTGAAAGGTGTAGGTGCTCTGCTTTGGCTCAGCAATTCCGATTTGTCCACCACACTCTTCTGGCCAGAAGTATTTGGTGAGTTAGTTGATGAAACCTCAATTTTCAATGATATTTTCAGAATAGTAAGGTTTCTTTTTGCTGGAACTTTAGCATTACCTTTCTCAGGGCTCTTCTCGGCAGAAGGCTCAGGGGATTTTTTGGTTTCGACGGTCTTCTTTGTTTCAGTTACCTTTTTTGGAGAAATTTCGTGTGTCTTTTTACTTCGCAGATTGTACTGTCGGCGTACCTCCAAAATAGAATTTTCAAATGCCTGTTGTTCGACGTCTTCAGCTTCTTTACTTACCTTTGTTTGAGAGAGAAGAAAAATTTCTTTCTCTTCCTGGGTAAGGAAAATAGCTTCGTTATCATGAATGCCCATGAGGTTTATGTGAGTATCCTCCAGTTCTTCAATTACTTCTTCTCCTTCATCGGCATAATTTTCTTGTAGGGGCGGTCTGATTTGTTGATCAGGACCTCTCTGTTCCCTTTGATCCCTAGGATCTCTCTGCCTGATTTGAGGAGGGTTTCTTCTGAAGTTAGGATTTCAAATTTGAGGAGCTGGTGGGTTTTCTCTAGGAGGATTTATTTTGGATATAGTAAGTCTCTCCATGATTCTTTCCATTTCTCTGGACAAGGAATCCAATTTGGAATTAGAAGTTGATGTGGAAGGTTCCTCTTTGATTGTGGCTCTCCTCTCTATCCTCTATCATGTCCTTTTTGCCAACAGGTTGGCCTCCACACTTATTGCACTTTTCTGCATGTCCTCCAGGGTGGTGGAGTTTCTTTCCCTTAATTGATACAACATATCGGCGTCAAAACCATCAGGGAATTTTATCAATGCCAAACCTTGTGGAGGTTTAATATCAGTTAGAATTGCATTGTATAGGTTATTGAAATGGGTGCAGTAATCTTCTACTGTCTCACCTTGATTTCTTTTGATGTTTTCGTATTCTGACAAGATTTGGAGAGGGTTTTTCTTTACCTCCCATCTACCTAGAAAAATACTTTGGAATGCGATAAGGGCGAGAACTGAGGAAGCATGTAAACCTTTATACCATTTCTTAACATCACCCCTCAAACTTTGCACAAACAATCTCATTTGAACGTCATCCTCATCTACTTCCTGCAGATCAAAATAATCATTCATTTTATCAATGTGTTGTTGTGCACTCAAGGGTCCTATTCCATAGAACTATGGAAGTCTCGTTTGATAATCCTGGGGCATAGGATGAAGAGGTGTGGCCAATACCAAGGGAGCATATTTGGCTGCCATGATAGGCGGAGGGGGCGGGATGGTAACTTGGATGATAGGTGGGGTGGTAATAGAAGATGAGGATGAGGAGGGGCTAGCTAGCACAGAGTGAGTGGTTTGAGGTTTAGCAGTGGGAGATAGAAATTCAGAAGTCTGAGGTTGTAAGACAGTTGGGTCCAGAACAGTTTCAGCCACAAAGCTATCAGATTTCGTTCTAAACAGGCTTTGTTTGAAAAGGATGTCAAAGTCAAGATCTTGAAGGGAAACAAGCTCCTCTGGAAGATAAGGGGACTTCTAAAGGGGATTATGACTTACTGAACCTTCAACAATGGTCTTTTTCCTGAGTAAATTTTCTGGATTATCAGTTGATATCACAGGTTCTGGGTCTGGGTGAGATCGAGTATAAGATCTTTTGGAAGCTAGATTTCTTTTTGATTTTTATATATATACCTTTTAGTTTTATGAATCTGAAAATAATATGTGCAAGTTTTTAACAACCTCTAAA
The DNA here is from genome assembly GCA_010110895.2 of Picea sitchensis. NCBI lineage: Eukaryota > Viridiplantae > Streptophyta > Pinopsida > Pinales > Pinaceae > Picea > Picea sitchensis. The sequence goes on from SNQJ01S0012137.1 coordinate 197,672, forward strand.
CATTACTTCTTTCTCAGATTTGCAATATTTCAGAAGAAAACTTTTCTTCCAGGGAAAAGAAGACGTGAGGTTAAAATTTGTTCAGTTCTTCCGCAGTGGAGTCACCACTATGTTAACTCTCTGTAAATTTCCTAGAGGTTGTCGGAAAAGAAGAAATCTGCAGGAGGTAACTTTATCCAGCCACTTCAAAGATGGGATCTAGCCCTACCAGCTTCAGAGAGGGATCTCTCTGTATGATTTAGATATGTTTCAAATTTAAAATATTAGGCTAGGTAAATAAAATATGTTGGTTTCGTTTGCTGTAGTTTTCTTTGGGTTGGCTGAGAGAGCTTTACACATCCATTGGGCTATCGGGTCTGTATCATGAAATAAAATCTAAACGAGAAAACAAAGAAACGTTTCACAGGGCAAGATAATGCAACCGTTGGATTCTTTTAGCAACATAAATGAGGAATAGTAGAAAAGGCGAGAATGTCAATTACAACAAGGAAGCAGTTAAGAATTTCTTTATCGTAAAATCATAAGATACAACACTAAAATCTTTAAAGTCAGAAACAGGGTATACAAAGATAAATCTTGCAACGCTCATTACTTTCAAAGATTATATTTAGAAAATAGTGAGATAACTAAGCGAGAATAACATTTAACTTAGAAAGGAAAACATCACCAATGAGTACACGCAAGAATCCTATGAAAATGCCTCTTTGTATTAATGGAAGATCTCCTGAAAATATTACAGTTTGGTAGCTCTCAGGGCATAAAGATCAACCCTCAATACTTCGAAAAGTGAAGTATTTATAACCCAAAATTACAAACGATCCTTTCATTAAAGATCAAGACGTGGTAAATATATTTTTAGCTTAACTAACTTAACAAATTACAAAAATCTAGGAAATTGTTTGATGATGTGTCGAAACTTCATGTCGTTTTCTGGGTGAACCGTTGGTGAGGCCTCTACACGACCTCGTCTAACTGGATAGCTGACTGGGCTGGGACAACTCATCGACTACTCGATCAGGTTGCAAAGATCTTCCCATCGAATATGACTGGGAACGCTAACCTTGAGTAACCTTCGGTAAACTTCATCCATCTCTGTGTACTTGGCAAAAGTAGGCTTGATGATGAATATGTATCAGATCTCATGCTGTATGCTGATGTCCAACTATAGCGTATCTAGGAATGCCTTGCCAGTGATATTGCCTTGAATTCTTGAAAATTTCGAACTGTCCTTAGCCACACCGGCTAGTCTCTTTTTGTAATCGGGGAGAATTATCAATTTGTCATTTATCACCTTCAAACCAGGAAGTCCTTTCTTCTGTAGAGCCTCAATCTTGTTGAAAAACCTTTCTACCCCTAGGTCCATATCCTAAACCTTTTCTTCCAGCTATAGCATTAGTCCTCTCTTGGTCAAAACTCTCTTGACCTCAAGGATGGTCTCTGTTCTATCCTCAATTCTCAGCTCTTCCAGCTCCTCTCTGGTTTTAGAATTTAGGAATTTGATAATTTCATTAGCCTCTATGGGCATCTCTCCCAGTAATGATATAATCTTCTTGATGTCTTGTTTAATTCTCTGTACCAATTCATTTTTCTCAATCATAATCTGTATCATTGGCCATATTGCATTTATAGACTTGGTGATGTCTGTCCAGACACTTTCTTTGACTTCGGCCAGTGTTTTTCCTGCCATTTCTTTCTTCCGAAGCTGTTGTAACTCTTGTTTGAGATGGTCTAACACTTTTTTTTCCTTGGAGTAGTTGGTTTGGTAAGAATATTTGAGTTCCTGAAGGTTCTCAATCTCCTTTTTGAGCCTGATAATCTTTGTCTTCTGCAGATTCATCTCTTCCATAGATTTAGCCAATTCAAGCGTCTTTTCCAGAGACGTTAGTGGATTCGATGATGGAACTTCTGCTAGTGATGTTGTGCTCACTCCTGAGAGTGGAAATGCACTCAATGGAATGACTTCCATGGGTTTTGACCGTTCTTTCTCTTTCACTAGCTTCTCCATTTCAGCTTCCATTTCCTTCAATTGTTCATTCTGCTCCATGATCAACTTAAGCATCTCATCTTTTTCTCATTCTGTCTCTGCTATTTCCTTTGCCTGTGAGTCTATTATTGGTGGTCTCTTCAATTATTTCCTCAAAGGCGTTATGTCGGCATTTTTCTTCTTGATCATCTCCTCGACTTCTTTCACATTCAAGGGATCATACCCGATCTTGAAGACCAGTTCCTCCAACATCTTAATCCTGTTATCCTTGCCAAGGGATGATATTTTCTCCAACTTCAACTACGTCTAGATGTTCTTCAGAGACACTTGTAACCTGGAGGTAGTAGTGGAAGCATGTGACAACATGGAGAAAAAAATTTCTCCAGTTTGCCTGTGCAGATCCATTTGATCAGTTGGATGCACATCCTTAGTCTGGAATTCAAAAGTTGCCCTTTTGTAATCGGTGATTACGTTTGGGTCTGGCACCTGTGCTTGGATAAATGCCATTTGCATTCTTTCCTTCTCAGTTATAAATGCTGATAACAATCTGTGTTGTGCAGTCGATGTTTGCTTCTAGAACTGGGCATATGTGCTGCTAGTTAGAGTCTGATTCTTTCTCTTGATCAAATCGTATTTCTCAAAGATACTCAGCTTCGGTCCTATCTTGCCTGGCTGGTTGATTGGTGGAGTATTTGTAGGATTCTTTGGTAAAACTGAGGTTATGATCTTATTGCTTCTTGTATTGAGGAGCAACCGATCAACCTACGTCATTGTAGTGGATGGAATCACCTTTTCTCCAGCCGGTTCAGGAACCGAACTGGCTTTTGGCCTCTTGGTATGTAGTCAAAATTCTTCAGATGATACTTTAGTGAGAGGAGGTGACAGATCTTGCCTAGGACTTTTCTCCTTTGGAGCCTATGGTGTGGTCATCTGTGATAAAGTGACCGGGAGGTCTTGTTGTTCTGTCTCAACCAAAGTATTTGGCTCCCATTCCACCTGGTTGGCAAATTTTTCTACCTCATGCCTAGATATGTGAACATATGGGATATTCTTGTTTTTTATCCTCATCTCGAAAACTATCCCGACGGATCATAGTGCCATGTGAAACTAACAAATAATTTCATTTCCCTTAGCAGTCTGTCTGCTTCCTCCCTGGCACCTTGACTGTTGCAGATTAAAGACCCAATTTTCCCTTTGATTCTGAGCTGTTGCTTCTTCTTCAAAGACAAAAAATGTATATCGTCTGAGTTTATCATCTGCCTTATGTATTCCAGGGAAAATATTTTGACAGGTAAGTACTTGGGTATTTTATATGGGGTCAACTCGCACCCATACACTCTGATCTCAGTGTAATTTTGGTACAGGTACCAATCACCAGTCGTTTTATGGTCCAAGAGATGTAGGATCCTCTGAACTTCATCATTAATTCTGGGTTCTGGTCTTCCGCTGAGAATACTCACCACTGGGTGGTAGAACTTCTCGATGAACTGCTTGAAACTAAATTCCATGGAGTTATGTCTGAGCAGAGAAGTCCATGTTGTTACTACCTGGGGTTTACCATCTTCGTCCATCTTCTGCATAGAAAAAGCAAATTTGTCCACTTGGAAGAAAACGAACAGGTATGCTAGTATTGAAGAATACCAAAACATGCCTTTTGTGGCAAAATTTATGAATTTCTCATGAATGTTGTCCACTAGGAATGTGCTGAAGTCGAACTGTGTAGTGGGTTTCTCATCAGTGGAGAAAATAGACAGAAATCCCAAAATGGGTTTATCTACCCATTGTTCTGAAAAATAACCAAGCAAGGCACATAGCGAAGTGATAAACTGGTTTCCTTTTGTTGAGAACAGGGAGGAAGGATAAGCGGGATTTGTAGTGGGGAGATGAGTGGATTGTGGAAGAAAAAGATAAAAAATATCAGCTCTTTGAGGAAACGACAACTTTTGGTATAGCTCTGTGATGATTTCGAGGTTAAAAGGTGAGGCGGAGTTGGCTCGGGATATTTGCATCATTTCGTCGATGGTTTATAGTGTGATGAGGAAAATAATTTCCCCGAATGAGGACACGATGGCTCTTTGCTCAGGGATATAGTGGGCTTGGCACTTGAGGGCGAATTCTGGGAAGTGGTGAATCTGGGGGAAACGATACAAGGGTAGGTTGGACTCCCAGAGTCCAATTTCGTCACTCTGGTCTAGGAAGACTTCTTTAATCCATGAATGTAGGTCTGTGAATTAGAAATCACATTTTGTGTTTGTGATTAAGTAGTCTTTGTCAGCCAGAGGAATCCTGTTGAGGTCGACAGGAGGCAGAAGAAATGGATTCTCCTCACCTTCTGTTCATTTTGACTTTGGCACCATTACTGTAACAATACCTACAAATAAAACAAAAGTTAGTGGGGATGACTGTAGATGTGGGCAATTGACTATAACGGAGAGGAAAATGGGCTAAATTATCTGGTGCGATGAGTGGGAAAATGGTGAAGGAATGAAGGGTGAGGGTAGTTTTGAGTAAACGGGTATCCGTTGGGTGCGGGAGACAGGTAAGTTGGTTAACGGATAAGTCAGCCAGTAATAAATGGCCAATGGGTCATTTAGAACATGAGATGGCAGGTGACAATGACTGAAGCATATGGATGAGTGACATGGCGATTATCGATTGGGGGAAAATACCATGGTGAAGGGACTTACCATGGGTGAACGAGGGAGAAGGAATGACGGAGTTACGAGATGTGACTCTTACGGAAAAGGTGGATAAAGACATCATGAGGTGACGAGGTATGTCAGACAGTAATAGGCGGTGGGATTTGGGACCAATAGATTCATGCCATGTATAGATTAGGGGGCTCGCCAGAGTAAAATTCCATTCCAGACCCCCCCCAAACTATTAAAGGTAGATCAGTCAGGGGGGTCTGAAAAATACCTTGAGCCATTGATCTGCGTGCTTTCCTTTCGACCGCAGATATATGCATGATCTTTAACACACATTCCGTACCCCCCCCCCCTCCATTAAAGGCAGAATGGACGGGGGGGTCCGTATTCCAATATAGATTGTAGATCTAGGCGTTGAAACTTGGGTCATCCAGATGCACGCATACATTATCTTTGATTCCAGACCCCCCCCCCCCCACCGCTAAAGGTAGAACGGTCGAGGGGGTTCGGAAAGACTTGTCCACCATAGATTTGGGTGCTTTCCTCTGAGCCGTTGATACATGAGCAGTGCATAAATGCGAGAACGAAAGCATATGCACCCAGAGAACTTAGGATAAGTGCATATCGTTGGTTTTCCCAAGCTTTCACATGTTTATATCACCAAGGGGTTAGACAACCAACCTTTTAAGCATCCAAGACATCGTCTAACATTGATCATTGAGCTGGTTTTATTGAAATAAAGCAAACTACCCTATGTTCTAACCTAATTTCCTATGACAATTAGCCCAGATTAAACTGTTGGACTAAGAACTTACTCTATCCTGGGGCTATTTGACCAAGATTAGGCAGTCTGGCCAGATTTATTCACTAACTAACCTAGATCACTTGGCTAATATTAAACAATTTAGCCAAGCTTATTCACTATTCCTATCAACATCAATTTAAAAGAACTTGGCCATGCTTGAAAGGTATGGAACAAGTCACTGTTATTGCATGGGGCTCTATTGAATTTATTTTATGCCCTCTTTTATTCTTTTTCTTTCTTTTCTTTTTCTTTTTCTTTTTCTTTTTTCTTTTCTCAAATTATTTGCAGAATGAAAAATCATTTAACAAACAAAAACGCTAAAGAGATAACATTTCAGTCACTAGTTGATCTTATAAATTATAGGGTTATAACAAAACAAATGCCAACAAATGGTTCTGTTGCCGAGACTTGAAACTGTGATTACTAGGAACTGAAGTAAAGAGAAGCTCTGAGCTTATATCAACTACTGTAGTGCGCAGTATTCTACTTGACTTGCAAAGCTATGTGCTAAGAAAGAAACCCGATCTGAAGAAAGAGGTAAGATCTTGAAAGAGGTAAAGATTTGTTCTTTGATAAGAGTAAGATAAGCAAAAGTTTTTGTTTCGAAAGAATGAATTTAGGTATGTTTAATAGATTTTGTCCTAGTCTGAAAGATAGGGTGCAGTTGGAAGAAAGTGTTTATCTGAATAAATTTGATACAAATAAAGAAAGATATGTTATTCCTATGCATAGAAGGAATTTTTGGACTAATAAATGGGTGCAGGAAACTAGAAAGAAATTTTATAGATTGTAGGTCCAACACTGTGATACTAGGGCACAATATAAGAGAATTTGGGTAACTTACAAGAGAAAGAGAGGATTGGAACTATGTTATAACTGCAGAAGGCCAGGACATCTTCCTAAAAAATTCCCTGGTACAGGCCCTATTTGTCTTTGTTGTAAAATTGTTGGTCATGAAGTTGAGGATTGTCCAAGGATGATTGTTAAAGTCGAACAAATGAACATGAGACAAGAAAATGAAAGTTTAGATACTAAGAACATGTTAGAGAACCAGAAAGAGAACAGATCAAAGGAAGTTCAGAATACATTAGTGCAGTTGAAAGAAATGATGGATGTTCATAAATATATTAGTTTACCAAAGATCATGAAAATAAATCAGCGCATAAGTACAAGAATAGGAGACTTCGACATAGACTATGTCTTAGATGAGGAAACACCGGTGAATATTATGACAAAAGGAACTTGGGAAATTTTGGGAAATCCTGCTATGGTACCTTCATTGGGAAGGATAGGATTGTTCAAAGGAAATATGATAACCCTATTTGGAAGAGTTACTAATGTACCTATTATTATCCATGGAACATTGACTGAAGAGGAATTTGAAGTTATGAAGTTTGTTGAGAACCATGCCCCTTTCCCTGTTTTATTAGGAAACACTTGGATTGAGAAGGATCATATCAGAAGGAAAACAGAGGAAGAAGCTATAGAAAAGAAAAAGAAAGAACTTAGGGATTTCATAGCTCGAAAAATAGACCGACTAATAGAAGAACGAGAGGATAAGTCGAAGCAACAAAAGGTAAGAGAATTAGCTAGCAAGAATGAAAGAATGAAAGAATGCTTGAAGGACCTATCCATGCAAGAAATAAGTATACCCACCTTGGAATTAATAAAATAAGATGTATTAACTCTGAACCCTTTGAGAGCACATCAACAATGAGAAGTCACTACGCTAGGAGAAGATAAGAATAAACATGGACAGATAATTCTAGAAACAGTTAGAGAGAATCAGATCACAGGAAAGAAGGAAAGGAAGCTCGGTAAGAAGAAAGCCAAGTTGCTAAATTTACAGGGAGTTATAGAGAACAAATGGAAGACTTCGCAAGAGGCAGGCTTGCAGGATTTTAACCTCGTCTAAACAACACAATCGCTCAGAATGGGACTTCGCCCTGGTGAAGCTATATGACCGTTGGAGGCACCCCGACTGTTAGAACGATTCCCTAGAATGGCTAGGAAATAGATTTATGGGTGGATAGACTGTCGTTGGATGTTGATACCTCACCATAATGTATAGATTCACATTGATGGAATAATTCCTTCCCATTGGAGGAATTTGTTACGATGCTCGCTTATTTAACCTATTGGACGCTACGCTAGGACCACTTTTTGCCACCCATGATTATCTGAGACAAGAAGACAAGTGATTGTGTGTCGATATTTGTTATCAGACGTCGTTGTCCATTTTTCCACTTATCTATTCACCTATCCCAACCTGTCTGTTTAACAGTGAGAATGTCAATCGAATGCACTGAGTTAGAAGAGTCCTTCGAGGAGGTTCTTAAGAATTTTATGCCTGATAAAGCTATGTCTAAAGTTGTTCAGGCATCGTCAACCAAGTGAATCTAGGCTTCCCCTTCGACTGTATGTTGTTCAAGTTGTGTCAACCCCGTGAATGAGAAACAATGTAAGCATCGTGTAGATATGGTGAATGCAAAGTAGATCCCCTTGATCTTACCAGATTATATACCACCCTTGGCTAGCATGGTTAACCACAAAAACACCCCATGGGACTTCGAGTACACTTTGATCACCGCATACATCCTGAAAGGAATACGCGTAGTTGGGAGTCCGTTGGGATAGATACCACTAATAAAGAACAATGACTTCAACCTTGGAGATAGAAAGAAATATGCGATGCTAACACCTCACATATACTTGACGAAGTCAACTGGAAAGAAGCATCGCCTGGTCTCCCAGCCTTGGATTAATGAGCTCGTGCAGTCCACGATACTGAACGTGATGAATATTCCCCATTTCGACTGACACCAGGAGGTTAAAGATTCTGTTAAAATTATATTGTCATGCTACCATGGAGGATACATGTGGCTTGACCGATGGATTACTATGGATCTGACGTTGATCCACTTGATTATAGGATTAAGCATGCAGGGACCCGACCCTCAACAGTTTTACCAAGGGAAGACCTCAGATCGCTCCCTGTCACAACGCATTAAAGAATAATATGGAGAAGTTTAAAAGGGAAAGTGATGCTACAACATAGCCTCTATCCAGGATGGAGCAGTACACCTCACTTTCCAACTCATAGTTGGCAAGAGTGTAAGAAAGAATCGCCCCACACATGTCACTAGGTTCATGGTGGACCTCGCATGTAAATGTGTGGAGGGATTGCAAATGAATTGGGAGAGTTACCTCATCAATGAGATTGAGAAAGACTGTCGTGAAGATCAGGATCATAGATACAAGTTCCACTTTATATTTTTCCTTGTATTGATTTCATTTGTTGCTTAGAAAATGCCAGAAGGAGCCACCTTCCCAGAGATTGAACCATCGGAGCCATTAGCCTCTAGGTTCTCTACCTTGTGGTACACCAATGATATTTCGAAGAAATGGAAGATGAACATTGTGTTCCATGCCTATTATCAACAACTGAAGGTTTCCATTGAATCATTTCCACACATGACGCCATGTACCTTTCACTAGTACTAAACTTTTGTGAAGTTACGCGTAGATTGACATTTTATATATGTCATTGCATGAAGAGATGAGAGAAAGAAAGATTTGCAATCATATTATAAGATGACAGATGAAGAAATGGAGCAGATCATGAAGGAATGGACAGAGGAGTTCCTTGTACCGATTGATGATGCAGAACTCTCCAGCCTTGACATCATAGGAAGCCCCTTGGTCACTTGGGTTGAGAATTCTAGACAGTCTAGTGTGAAGAAGAAAAAGGAAAAGGAGGAAGTCCATAATATAGAGACCGATGAGGAATACAACGCCTCTAAAGGAAATGGATCCATCTCGCGAGGAGGAGGATATGACGCAAATGGAAAAGGAGGAGGGGATGAAGCATAAAATAAAGGAGAAAGAGAAGCTACACCACTGAAAGATACCCCTACTGTAACTCTGTAGAACATAAAGGTTTCTCCACAAAAACCTTCGGCAAGAAAGAAGACCTGTGCCAGTAAGCCACAGATGGAGGCCATGCTCACAAAAGATGATATAATTCTAGTCCGTTGAGCGATGGAGGATGTGTTTGAAGATCTCTTGTATAGATATGGAGTGAATAAGGAAGATTTGTATGAAAGGGTCGAGAAGGAACTGAAGGAAATGCAGTAGACTATTTGATCTGTCTGCGCAGTGCCTACCGTGTCTTCCTCATTAGAGACTGTAGGATTGGGGGATGAGCCCACCCAGTTAATAATACTTGCGGATGCAATAGAGGTTCAACTTCAAAAATTCCATGAAGAAAAGTAGGAGTCTATATAATCCTTGAAACAAGAGAAAGAGGAAGTCTTAGAGAAACTACGAGTTGTGCGGTACTGTGTAACCACCTACAAAAATGCGAGAGATGAGTTATGGGTGATTCTCGAGGAGTAAAAAGTGAAGATAAAGAGATAAAAGGACCAACTTCTCACGGAGAAGAATGTGATCAAAGAAGCGGTGAATAAAGAAATTTGATCTATGCCTGAGTTGGCACAGGGGGAACATGAGTCAGTTGAATTTCAAGTGGTGAATCTCGCTAAGGCCATCCAACAACTTCAAGTGAGGATAATGAAGTTGGAGATCCAAGCATTACCAAGAACTCCTCAGGAAGTGCACATTCAGAGGGTGGAAGCCACTAAGAGCGTAGTTGGAAGGATCAGATCCCTCGCTTCAGAATGCAAACAACTGAGCGACATAAGCGCACAGACTTATGAATGCCTTGCAGAAAATCCAGAGTTGAAGAAACTAGATGCACAGTTACAGGAGGCACATCAGTAGGCACTGTCAGTACAGGTGCAGATGAAGCTACTCACTACACTCGAGAGAATGAAAATATCACAAGAACATTGTGCAGTACAACAACATATTAATTCCATCTAGGGCAGAGTAATGGAATTTGCGCAGAAGATGCAACCTGTGAAGGATGAGGCCTACAAGGTGTTTGAATAAATTGAAGGACAAGGATCACAACTGAACCAAGTGGTTGTGATAGTGGAACAATGCCTGGAAGGGCCGGTTATAGAGCCGATGATCCAAGAGCTCGTTGAGCAGGAGGCTTAGGAAAAGCAACAAGTCAAGGAAGCTTGAGTGAAGCTCAAGGCCTTTGAGGTAGCGTTTCCCAGACCTGAGTGACTAGGGATGAGTCACAGGTGAGTGTTGGGGGCCTGTTGGTCCTCGACCAAGTTTTGAGGAAATCTTGGTCAGGTTTGACCACTCTTTGGACTTTGATGCAGTGATCGAGGAAGGAGCACCCATGCAGAGATGATATCGTGGATGTCACTTATTTTGTGGGCTTATGAACCCATCAAGGGAATCATTAGGGGTTTTCTAATGGGTTTTAGGATGTTGACCCATGGGTTTACCCATGTTTTAGGCCTTATTGTAAAATCATAAATAAGTAAGAAGGTAATGTAGATGAGATTCAATAGTTTTTGGAGGGTTAAGTGCAAGTAGTTATGAGTTTCTTTGTGCAACATAATGTGTATGTAAGGCTTTGTGCTCGATAAAGGAGTTGGCTCTATGCCTTGACCTAGTTGTGGGAAGGAGGATCTGGTGCACAGTCCGTAGATCTCCTGTTCTCCAGGAAGCTTGGCTATGTGGCTTAGTGCATAGGAGCAGGATAATGTAAGAGATTGAAGAATAATAAAGGAGATGAAGAAGTTGGTGGGCGTAGCCCCACACTGGGGTGAACCACGCATATCTTGTGTCTTTGGTGTTATTTGTGCTATGTTGTGTTTGTCATCTATTTGATTAGTGATTTTGTTATGTATAATGGATATATATGTTGTTTCTTAGTGCTTCACTTTTGTTTTATAAATGAATTATATATATAACTCTGTGTTGTGTGGTTGAAGTGCTTAATCTCTATTGTTACTACATTGATCTATCTTAGGGTTTCATTCTGCGAAGTTAATGAAGCTAATGAACTAATAAATATCATCCTCTAAGTGTTATTAAAGTACTTGCGACGTGTTTTAATCATAGATTTGTGTCCCAGCTTGGTTACAGACAATTGATTCATGTAACCCCCCCACCTCTACCTCGGGTGAGATTTCATCTACTTCATAGGTGTTGCCGAAAGGCCATGTACTTAGGGTTTTGTTGGTGCATTTTTGAAGCGTTGAACCCTAGGCCTACCCCTGTGCCAACAGAGAGTGCCATTGTAATGAAGAGTATTGATAGGAACTGCAAGAGTGATCTGTCAAAGGGAGAGGGGAAACTATGGGACCCAAACCTTTCTCCAGGGAGAAAAAATTAAATTTGTATGAAAACGAGGCAGACATGCCCCATGCTTGTGTCATGTAAATCAAAATGTAAGACAGTAACTGAAGTTGTATGATGATGTAGATAACTAAAACACTCTCTAGGGTGATTTGATAATGACAAATGACAGTTTTGAATGGTGAACATACTCTGAAAAGAGGAAAGGAGGCTTGTAATAAGTGTCGATGACTCGTAGGAATTGATGGCCTAACAAATTCATAGGTCTTCGACTGGTATAAAACAACTGCAATAGTCGCATAGTAAGACCCACTGTGACATGATATTTTGCTGAATTTGAATGTTATGGGGGTCAACGGAATCAAAGACCAATGATTATTCTCTTTGTGTCGTCCGAGACTCCTCATTGTAAAGGTAATGAGAGTCAATATATTGTCGCCCTTCTGGAAACTATGTTCATGTCGACAGAAAGGGATACGCGACTCCAAGAAGCAAAGGGCTTCGTGAAATCCATGGAAATAATATTAGGGGCTGATAGGGAGACTCAAGATGTTAAGTACCAATACCAGATATGAAGATATAATCACCACAATTACTGAATACACAATAGATCCACAAAGCAATATAGAAGAAACCACACTTTATTATTACCAAACCCTTGAGGTAGGGCAACACCATACAATGGATCCTATTATGGAAGAG